>MU729212.1:59812-118412 GCA_026770625.1 Nicotiana glauca
GGGGTAGTAGTATAATTTTTAATAAATAAGTATAGCCAACTGAATTACAAGTTAAAAAATAAGGGTAAAACTTAAATAAAAGACGGACTAATAAGTAAATTCTAAAGTTTGAATTTCCCTCCAACTCTAACTCTATAAATAGGCATTGAAATGCCTTATTTTACAAGTTTTGAAATCTGAAAAAATTCCTTCAAGTAATCTGCCATTCCCAGATCCAAAATTCAAAAATTCATAGCTTAAAAAATTCAAAAAAAAAACATTAGAATTTAGTAGAAAAATCCAAAAGGTTACTGTTTCCTGGATCATTTAGCTTAGATTTGAAAGCTGTTCATTGATTTCCTCTGAGTTCAGTAATTGAGAATCTGTGAAATTGCAAGTTAACTAAGTGATTCGTTTTTGCTGGTTTAATTTCGTGTTGTTGGTTTAAATCCTGGGTGTTTTGAAGCTGTTATTGGATTTTCTATCCTGTTCCTATTTGCTGTTGTTGTATAACCATCGCAGATCCTTCTTCTAATCCCTCTTTGACTTCAAATCTAGGTACTCATTCTGACTTATTGTATTGATGATGGCTTGAAGTGAATAAACGAAATCTGGAAGGTTGTTCAGCCTTGGATTTAAGTCATTTTGTATTGATAGTATCTAGTTTTGACATAACTAGCTTTGAACTAAGTAGATGAATTATCTCAAGTAGTTATGAGATCCATGACATAGCTGATTTTAAATTGATAAGGACTGTTTGTATTTCTTTTTACTGAAGTTCTGTTGATGTAGTTGTGATGTTAATTAGAATTATAAACTAGACTCGTATAACTGATTATGTGTGAGGTTTCAAGTTAATAGGTATAATCCTTAGAGTCAATTCGAACAGGTTATGCAATTTGAATATATCACATGTCTTATTTTGTTCATGTTCAATTGAGGATTGCGTTAATGATAATTGATAATATTCATATGTTTTTCCTGTTATACAAATGGTAGTTATATGTATTATTCAGATTGTTCCTTAAAGTGGATATTTTGTTAAATGATGTATGACGCTGAGCCATTGAATTAGACCACCTAGAATGAGGTGAATTATAGTTACCTCAATATGATTGTTTAATTGAATTGTAGAACCGATCTGGAGGTTCACATGAGCTTAAGTGCCATCCATGGTAATTAGATTTAAGATAAATGCCTTGTTGAAAGGGTAACGACATGGTAATAGGATTTTAATTCATAGCAGATCTAGTAGTATTAACCTTTGTTATTAATAACATTTTCTCATTATTCATGTTAATATATTTATTTGCGCTGGAATAATAGAGTTGAATGCGATGATGTGCAAACTTGCATTAGTTCATTAAAATTAGTAATTCATGAAAGATAGTTTGACTTAAGAATTTGGAACTCGTGTCCGTCAGTTAAAAATGAGAATCCGAATTATTATTGTGGTGCATTGTGACTGCCATATAAGTTCGATCCTGGGCTGGAGCATTTCAGCTTCCTAAGCCAATTTTACTTTTGACGGTACTGTTGGGCTGCATTAAGGCCCATGAGTTAGACTTGTGCTTTATATGATGTTAAGGTATCAATCATTTTAGTATAATCCAATTCTTAATTAGTTGGACTTTTAGAGATGCATAATAAGTAGAAAATATAGTTCACTTTAGTTTGCCTTTTTTTTAAAAAATAAAAGAGACGAGCCTCGCACAAATAAATATAAAGCGGGGCCCTCATTAATTACTTACTAAAAAAATACTTAGAAATTGGGAGGACCGTTTAACGAATTTTACGGTCTTCCCCAAAGATAATAAACACGTAGTCGCTTTAGGTGCGTATGTTAATAATATTACCTTCCTAAATATGGGTGCACATTTATGTGACCCAAATCTAAATCTCAACGAAGTCGAAATGTGTCAAAAGCCACGGGCGTACTGGTACGGCGTGGTTCGAGATGCATTTTCACGACGTAGCAATTCTTCTCAAATACATATATAAAAAGTGGATTACTAATAAAAGGCACGTAGGGTAGAACATGTATTGAAATCAGATAAAATCAAATACAACAGTTGAGCGACCGTGCTAGAACCACAGAATCCGGGAATGCCTAACACATTCTCCCGGGTTAACAGAATTCCTTATTCGGATTTCTAGTTCGCGGACTATTAACAGAGTCAATATTTTCCTCGGTTCGGGATTCAATCGGTGACTTGGGACACCATTAATCTCCCAGTGGCGACTGTGAAATAAAAATAATAAATCCCGTTCCGATTGTCCTTTAAATGGAAAAACGCCTTTTATTATACCCTTCAAGGGGTGTAGTAGCGGAAAAAGGAGGTGTGGCAGCTCTGGAAAATCCAGAACACCTCTTATTCAACGTTTTGGGATTCGAATTTGGGTCACATGAAATGTGCACCCGGGTTTAAGAAGGTAAAATTATTAAATAACGCGCCTAAAGCCACTACGTGTTTGCACTTTGCGAGGGCCATGGAATTTGCTAAATGGCACGCCTCGAATTCTAAGGTTGAGTTAATCTAATTAAAATGAGGGCCACGCAATTGTCATTTTTGTTTGGCACGGCACACCTCGACTCTAATTTAAAAGGGTATTCAAGCTAAAATTTTGGAGGGCCACGACTACTTTTTGTCTACTATGGCTCGCCTCAAATCTAGTTTTAAAAGAGAAAACCAATTAATTACTTAATTAAAGAAAGTCAAAGAACTTCTGTTTATTTATAGAAAGTTCCCAAAAACCATCAATTACTTGGCAGGCTTCAAATTAAAGGGTTATTGAGCCTAACAAATATCCTCCACCAGCCTCACACCTGGGCCCAGTGAGCCCAATGGCTTTTGGCACTTACCAATTCGAATCGATATTCTTTAAAAAGAATGGATTAATCCAAACACCAAAAGTAAAACCCAATTTAATGCTCATAACATTACGGCAAACGTGAAGACTTGGAATCGAGCCCCAGTAAAGGCAAACGTGTATGCAAATCAATCAATGCTTTAAGCACTATTGCTATCGCCAATAAAAGGCTTGTGCAATCATCAATCAATGAAAAATGTAACATGCCACCCACTAAGCTTATATCCATAATTGATTAACCTTATGCATACAAAGAACTCTGTATCAAACTTCCAGGCTTTCAAATCTGATTTTAAACTACAATTACACTTACAGCCCTTTGAACATTTGGAAACTTGTGAGCAACCATGGACATCACTAAGCTAAAAGACCCTTGGAATCAATAAACCCATTCCCAGGTTTATGCACAAGTAGATCTGAGTATGTTATGCACAAAACCAAACCCAATCTGGGCTTGAGAGCCCAAGTATATCCAGGCTCAAAATCAGAGGGTCAGACTCGAAGTCGAGTCCAGAATAGCACCAAATCTGCCATATCCAACATGTTGATTCTTCATAATCCCGCCTCACTTACATGTTCAAAGTTAACTACAGCAATTTAACAACATAAACTTGCAATTCAACAGCACATCACAGATCTAAACCCAACTGATACATCTATGAATATATTAATCCATTAGCCATTCACTCTAGTACATGGCAACCATTAACTTTACAATATCCTTATTATAGTTCGAATTTAAACTCAAAGTCTTCAAGCACAAATCCACATTAAGCATGTTGAGAAAGATAATTGATACTACGAGCTAAAAATAAGTTATGAGGACAGCACATTCTAAAAAACAGGGAAGTATAATCTTCATTTCTCTTCAATAAATCACCCCATGGTCTGTTTTACATGCCTAAGTCAAAGAGATGTACTTAGATGTAGAAGAAAATAGAGAAACAGGAGTAAAGAACCAGCAGCTAAAGAGCAACAATCAACAGCAGTTTTAAACCAATTTTAAACCCATGAAGTGAGATCCGATTAGTCCAGAATCAGTTGCAAGCAGATCACACACCAATTAAAGATCAACCACGCACAAATGGCTCGACCTCAAACCATTTTGGAATCCAAACAATTAGGAAGTTGATTCGGGGAATGAGAATTTCAAATTATCAAAGCTGAAACTCAATGGAACAGTGTTTTTCAAGAATTTTCAGCCGCTTCTCTTTTTCTGAATTTTTCTAATTCTTAATCTCTACCTTTCACTCAATGCCTGTCTCTTTCTCTCTATTCCTCTCTATTAATGTCTCAATATATCAGTGTATATCAGAATTTATATCAGAGTATATCAGAGTATTTTCTCTCACTCAATGCCCTCCTTTCTCTCTATTTTTTTTAAATGTATATCACAAGAATTCCCAAAGATTTTCCAATAGAACAGTGATTTTTCTTTGTATTTTAGCCGTCTGATTTTTGTATATCTTTGCTCTCTCAATGTTCTGAATTTCTGTTTCAAAAATCTGTCCCCCTTTCTATTCATTCCCTTCCTCTTTTATATATCCAACCTTACCCCTTTCCAGCCTTGTGTATCCCTTTACACCCGTAGTTTCAGCTTTTAATTATTTCCCCGATGTTACCCACTTTTCAGCTCCTAAAAGGGCACTAGACAGGGTATCATTTGCACAATTGATCCCCTTTTTATTAATTAAACCTACTGACTTAATGTCTTTAATTCAGTAGTGCCCATCAACCGGTAATCTAAACCAAATCCTAATTATCATGGAAGGCGGAATGAAACAACACTCAAATAATTTCATAATTAAACGAGCAACCTAAATGACTGATTTTTACTTTCAAACTAAATAACGAGCTGTAACTAAACTATATTATCTAATCAACACAGCAAATCATTCGACCATAAGAATTATAAATGATGGCCTAAATGAAACTATTCAAATTGGATGCACAAGTCAAACAAAAACCAACAAAAATTTTATAAGAAAAGGGGTAGAAGAAGAACAAAATGAAACAAAAATAAATAAAATAAACGAAAAGTGAAGCAAAATACCTAATGAATACCTCGGACTATGAAGAAAAGGGACTTGAAGCTTCAAGCCTTCGGATTTCCGGCCAAATTTGATATTAATTGTATGCTCTCATAAAGAACAAACGAGTAACATCACATTTGACCAAAATCACCCGTAGAATCTTGATTTGGATTTTTGGGGTTTTCGGGTTGGACCTTGGATCTAATATTCGAGGGGTTCCAGGATGATTCGAAGGAAAATAATTAGAGATTGGGGAAGGGGGAACCACGGGGATTCTAGGGTGTTAGTTTGGGTGGATTGGGTAAGTCAGTATTCGGAGTCGATTTTCGATCTGATATTCGAAGAATCCGGCTAAGGTTTGAAGGAAATGGTTCAGGGGTTTAGAATGGGGAGGTGAAGAGGAAACTATGGTGTAAATTTGGACAGGATTGGACCACCGGAACCGCCGTGAGACGATTTCCGGTGGGTGGAGCAAGGCGGAGACGGTGATGGTTTTGGGGCGGCGGGTCTTTAGGGTTTGGGTGAGGGAGATGAGAGACGAGATGGGGAGGGTTCTAAGGGGGCTGGATATGGTTCGAATGTTATATACTGGGCGGGGAATGAATCCAGGCCGTTCGATCAACAGAGATCGACGGCTTCGATCATCTGAATAAATGGAACGTTGTCATTTAGACACCATTGAGACCGGATCGGTCTCTGATGGGAACGGGTCGGGGCCTGATCGGGTAAGGGTGGAACTTTTGGGACCGTTTGATCAGGTTAATTTTAACAGTTCCGATTAGTTGAACCCAAACGATGTTGTTTGGGGTGGTAATTCGGCTGGACCGGGTGGGGGGATGGGTTTGGGCTGGACTGGGGTGGGGTTTCAGGTATACTATTTTTGGAGTTGTTGATTTGAATTGATATTGGCCCAATCTGATTTTCCCTATTCTTTCCCCTTTCTTGTATTTTTCTAAAATTCTAATAAAAAAATAAAAATACAAACCTATATTAATTGTTGTCCAAATTATCCAAAAATAATAATTAATCTCTAAATAATAATTATTATAAATAACTATATACCAAATTAAAAGAAAATCACGGAACCTAATACTAAACCTAAAAATGCAAAAATACGCTATTTTTTAAATCTTTTTATTTTTGTAAATTAACTACTTGCTTAATTAATCTTATTTGCACAATTAGATCCCAAAGGCAAATGTCACCTATTTTTGTATTTTTTCATTAATTTAAATAAAATAAACATTCACATGTACATGCAAACAATAACGAAAAATACCATAAAAATTCACAAAATTGCACACAAAGGAAAAATTATTTTATTTTGAATTCTTTGGGAGTTATTCACTTAGGAAAAAAATCACGTGCTCATAGTGAGAACATGTACCGCTTCATCACTTAACCAGCAGCCCAAACCCCTAGTAGCAGCTCCTACGAGGGGCAAAGGTCGAGGCCGTGCTAGAAGCCAGGCAGAGGTAGGGCTTAGCCCAGAGCTTGAGCGGCAGTACCAGCGGAGGAGTCTCAGGTAGAGTTTGAGGATGAGGTTCCAGCCCAGACAGTTCCAGCAGGGCCAGCTCAGGTTCTAGAGGGGTTCATCGCCACCCTGGTACTCCGGCATGCTCTAGTCCGTCTAATGGGCCTTATGGAGACTGTCACTCAGATATGCATATTTCTTGTAGCACCAGTCGTCTCTCAGGCAGGAGGAGGATCCACAACCCTTCTACTCGTATTCCGGAGTAGATGGCTCCCCATTTTCAGACTCTAGTAGCTCAGCCAGTTGGGGTAGTTCTATCGGGTATTGTGGCACAGACCGGTGATGGGTCCGCTATGTCTGTTGATGCCTTGTGGAGGTTGGATAGGTTCATCAATCTTTTTACTACTACCTATGGCGGTACATCTTCAGAGGATCTCTAGGATTATTTGGACATCTGTCACGAGGTTCTACGGAACATGGGGCTAGTGGAGACCAATAGGGTCAACTTTGCTGCTTTTTGTTTGTCAGGTTCCGCCAAGAAGTTATGGAGGGATTTTTGTTTGGCTAGACCAGCTGGGTCCCTTCTTTGACTTGGGATCAGTTCTCTTAGCTATTTCTAGTGAATTTTCTCCCTATCACCAGGAGTGAGGATTATCAGAGACAGTTTGAGCGCCTCCAGCAGGGCTCCATGACTGTCACCCAGTATGAGACTAGGTTTGTTGATTTGGCTGGTCATGCTATTCTTATACTCCTCACCTAGAGAGGGAGCGAGGAGGTTCATTGAGGGAGTCACTCAGCCTATTCGATTGTAGATGGCTAAGGAGACAGGGAGCGAGATTTCCTTCCAGGATACGGCCAATGTGGCCAGGCGGGTTGCGATGGTTCTAGTTCAGGGGAGCGGTCAGGGGTCTGATAAGAGGCATCGTCATTCTGGAAGATTCAGTGGTGCCTCGTCTGGAGGCATGGATTCTTTTGGTAGGGGCCATCCTCCCAGGCCATTTCATTCAAAACTACAAGATTCTCATGATGCTCCAGGTGGTTGTGGTTCTCATATGCAGTATTAAGATAAGCTACCTTACCGTGCATCAGCAGCTCCTATCAGTGCACCTCCGCTCCAGAGTATTCCGGTCGGTCACTCAGGCCGTCAGGGTCAACAGTCCTAGCAATTGATGACTTGTTATACTTGTGGCAATCGGAGGCACATTACTAGATATTACCCTCGAGCATCGAGCAGTTCTCCACATCAGGGTTCTCGTGCCACGGTTAAGGCACCAAGTGTTCTACCGCCCGCTTAGCCAGCTAGGGCAGGGGTCAGACAATTAGAAGTGGAAGTAGAGGTACTAGAGGTAGAGGTCAGGCTGCTAGATATGGAGGCCAGCCAGCAGGAGGCCATCCCATGATGCAGTTCAGAGTGGTGGGCCCAGCCCCGTTGTTATGCTTTTCTAGCCAGGCCTGAGGCTGAGTCCTCCAATGTTGTTATCATAGGTACTATTTCGGTTTATAGCAGAGATTCTTCAGTTCTGTTTGATCCCGGGTCTACATAATCCTATATCTTTTTTTATTTTGCTTTGTATTCGGTTATTATTGGGGGTCTTGAGACTGGTGTAGACCTCCTACTCCTCGATATCGTTGATTTTAATGTTATTTTGGGGATGGATTGGTTGTCACCTTACCGCGCTATATTGGATTGTCATGCCAAGACCAAGACCTTAGCCTTGCCGGGTTTGCCTCGATTGGAGTGGAGAGGGACTCCTGGTCATTCTATCTGTAGGGTTATTTCTTATATGAAGGCACGGTGTATAGTTGGAAAGAGGTGCTTGGCTTACTTGGCATATGTTCGTGATTCTAGTGCTGAGGTTCCTTCTATGGATTCTGTGCTAGTTATTCGGGAGTTTTCAGAGGTTTTTCCTACATATCTACTAGGGATGCCACCCGACAGGGATATTGACTTTTGCATTGATATATCTCCGGGCACTCAGCCTATTTCTAACAGAAGGAGCTAAATTTGAGGTAGAAGAGTCGGTTGGAGCTATTTAAAGACAATGATATCACCATCTTGTATCATTTAGGGATGGCTAATATGGTTGCTGATGCTTTGAGTAGGAAGTCGCCTAGTATGGGTAGCCTTGCATTTATTCCAGTCGGTGAGAGACCGCTTGCTTTGGATGTTCAGGCTTTGGCCAATCAGTTCGTGAGGTTGGATGTTTCTGATCTCAGCCGTTTTCTAGCTTGCACAGTCACTCGTTCTTCATTATTTGAGCATATCAGGGATCAGCGATATGATGATCCTCATTTGCTTGTCCTTAGGGACACGGTGCAGCGCAGAGGTTCCAAGAAGGTTATAGTTAGAGATGATGGAGTCTTGAGGATGCAGGGTCGAGTTTTTGTGCCTAATATAGATGGGCTTCGTGAATGATTCTAGATGAGGCCCATAGTTCCCGGTATTCTATCCATCCGGGTGCTGCTAAGATGTATCAGGACTTGCGGCAGCATTACTGGTGGAGAATAATCAAGAAGGATATTGTGGCGTATGTATCTTGGTGTTTGAATGGTCAGCAGGTAAAGTACAAGCATTAGAGACCTGGTTGTTTGCTTCAACAGATTGAGATTCCTGAGTGGAAATGGGAGCGTACCACTATGGACTTCGTTGTTGGACTCCCACGGACTCAGAGGAAGTTCGATGCGGTATGGGTTATTATTGATAGGCTGACTAACTCATTGCAGTACATTCAAATGGCAGTCTCCTATTCTTCAGAGACGTTAGCTGAGATCTATATCCAAGAGATTGTTCGTCTTCATAGTGTGCCCGTGTCTATTATTTCTGACCGAGGTACACCGTTTACCTGGCATTTCTGGAGGGTAGTTCAGTGTGAGTTGGGTACACGGGTCGAGTTAAGCACAACACTTCATACTCAGACGGACGGGTAGTCCGAGCGTACTATTCAGATTTTGGAGGACATGCTCCGCGTCTGTGTTATTGACTTTGGAGGTTTTTGGGATTAATTCTTGCCGTTAGCGGAGTTTTCCTACAACAACAACTACCAATCGATCATCCAGATGGCTCCCTATGAAGCATTATATGGTAGACAGTGTCTTTTGCCAGTTGGGTGGTTTTAACCGGGGGAGGCTCGGTTATTGGGTACAGATCTAGTACAGGATGCCTTGGACAAGGTTAAGATCATTCAGGATAGGCTTCGTATAGCTCAGTCCAGGCAAAAGAGTTACATTGATCGTAAGGTTTGTGATGTGACATTCATGGTCAGAGAGTGAGTGTTGCTTTGGGTGTCGCCCATGAAGGGCGTGATGATAATTGGAAAGAAGGGCAAGCTAAGCCCTAGGTCCATCAAGCCTTTTGAGATTCTTGATCGAGTGGGAGAGATGGCTTATAGACTTGAGTTGACACCGACTTTATCAGCTGTGCATCCAGTGTTTCATGTGACCATGCTTCGGAAGTATCATGGTGATCCATCTCACGTGTTAGACTCCAGCGCTATCTAGTTGGATAAGGACATGACCTATGAGGAGGAGCCGGTAGCTATTCTAGACCGGCAAGTTTGTCAGTGGAGATCGAAGAATTAGTTCGTGTGTGGTGGAGTGGTCATCCTATTGAGGCATCGACCTGGGAGTCCGAGTCTGATATGCGGAGCAAATACCCCCATTTTTTCACCGATTTTGGTACTTTTCTATGTCCGTTCGAGGATGAACGATTGTTTTAGAGGTGTAGAATGTGATGACCCAAAACGTCATCTTGTATTTTAGAATTCGAATCTAGGTTCTGAGGCCTTGAAAACCTCATTTTCTTTCTCGTCGATTTGCGTTCACTGACCGAGTGCGTTTATAGAAAGCGTTTGTGTGAAATTTAAGAGAAATATTGAATTTGGCCTTTAAAATTTATTAAAGTTGACTTCGGTTAATATTTTTGATAAACGGACTCGGACCCATGATTTGACGGTCTCGTAGGGTCTGTATTATAATATGGAACTTGGGCGTATGCCCAGAATCAAATTCCGAGGTCCCTAACCCGAGAAAAGTTTTTTTAAAGAGACTTATTTGCTGAAAATATAAGGACTTTTGGAAATAAAATGGTGTGTGATCTTGATGGTATCGGGCCTGTATTTTGGTTTCGGAGCCCGGTACAGGTTTAACATAATATTTAAGTCATAAGAAATTTGGTAAAAATCAGAGTTGGATTGATATAAATCGGATCCTTCGTTGAGAAAATAGAAATTTTGAACTATCTTATGAATTTCATGAGTTTTGGTGGTGCATTTGTTGTTTAAGATTTTGTTTTGGCGATTTGATCCCACGAGCAAGTTTGTATGATATTTTTAGACTTGTATGCATGTTTGGTTTGGAGCCCCGAGAGCTCGGGTGAGTTTTGGATAGGCCATGGAGTGTTTTGGGACTTAGAGAAAATTGGTTGTTGCATCTGGTATTGCTGCAGGCTCTGATCTCGCAATTGTGTGATCAGGCTTCGAAATTGTGAGCCTAACAGGCTTGGCAATTGCGAGGGCTTTATCACGTTTGCGAAGAATCCCAGGCCTGCCTTGTTCATATTTGCGAACCTTCCTTCGCAATAGCTAAGTCAACAAGGAGGGGCAAATCATCGCAATTGCGACAAAATGCTCGCAATTGTGAGAGGAGCAGACATGCAGCGAGTTCGCATTGCGAAGCCAGTCTCGCATTTGCGAGCTTCGCAATTGCGACAGGATCTTTGCAATTGCGACATCTGCACCTGATCAAAACATCTTTTGGACGGGATTTTCACTTTATTCTTCAAAATTTCGAAACCTAAACATCCCTAAGCGATTTTTCAAAGACCCAAACTTCTCCAAATCATAGGTAAGTGATTTCCAATTGATCTTCTTCAATCTAATTAATCTTTTACATGATTTCATCTCATAATCTATGGTTCTTCCTGTGAAATTGGATGTTCTTGGGTAGAAATTAGGATTTTCGAATTTTAGGAATTTGGACTTCAATTTGTGATCGGATTTCAAAACCAGTTGCATATTTGAGTTTGTGGGTGAATGGGTAATCAGATTTTGGTTCGATCTTCGAGTTTCGACTTAGCGGGCCCAGGGTCGGTTTTTGACTTTTTGGGAAAAACATTGGAATATCTATATTCATGCATTAGAATCGGTTTATTTAGCATTTATTGTTGTTATTAAGTAAATTATGACTAGATACAAGCACATTGGAAGGGGAACCGAGAGATAAAGCAGTAATTGAGGCTTTATTTTGTCCAAGAAATCGAGGTAATATTCTTGGCCAACCTTAACTTAAGGGAATAGGTTTTGTGATCTTATTTGCTACGTGTTAGTGTTGAGTACGACGTATAGGTGTGGTGACGAGTATCTATACGTTGATGTCGAGCATGCAAGTGAGTCTTTTACTATGACTGTTGTGACTCTTATTATATACTGTTCATGCTTAAATTGATGATTATCCATGTTGAACGAGACTTGTGAAATTTTCTTGGTAATTGACCATTGATGAGTATTGACTTAAGTTGAGACTTATTCAGTGGAGTTAACTGTTGAAATAAGATTGGTTATAGCTGATTCCCTTGCCGGGACGTTATTGTCTCTATTGTTGATTACCTTGCAGGGATGTGTTGTTTCTATTGTTTGGGTGAGGAAGAGTGTAAAGCATCAAGGATGATGTCGTGCCGATATTTTGAGTGTTAATGCACGAAGGGTGATGTTGTGCTGATATTGTGAGTGTTAATGCACGAAGCACGAAAGGTGATGACGTGCCATGCTTATTAGAGTTAATGCACGAAAGGTGATATTGTGCCATAATTATGAGAGTTATTGCATGAAAGGTGATGTCGTGTCATTTCTGTTGCTTATTATGGTGAGAACGAGAGTGAAAGCACGAAGGGTGATGCCGTGCACGTATTACTGTTTCATTATTCCTGTTGATACAAATATGGTATTCATTATGCTTCTCTATTCAATTACTGTTAGAATTTGATATCCCCCGCAGCATGTTCCCCTTCCCATCTTTCCCTGTTATTTCCTGTTATTATTGTTCTGTTTGTATATGATTTAACTGTACAGGTTTATATGGTTGTTGTTTTCTAGCCTCGTCACTACTTCGCCGAGGTTAGGGTCGATACTTACCAGTACTTGGGGTCGGTTCTACTGATACTACACTCTGCACTTTTTATGCAGATTTCGGCACTCGACCTGGTGAGTAGCTTGAGGTTGCTGTCTTCAATCCAAGGTAGACCTGCTAGCGTTTGCAGAGCATGAAGTTCCCTTTCCCGCTTTAGTTCTTCTGTCTCTTCTATTTCGAAAACAGTTGTACTTCTTTCAGACTTGTATTTGTATTAAACCTTAGTCGTTCGTGGATTATGACACCGGATCTATGGGGTAGCTATGAACTTGAGTTGTGGCACTATTATATTACTTCCGTATTTCTTAGTTATTTTGCTTTAATTATTATCTTTCCTTGTTTGGTTAATAATAATGGTAGTAAAACTGTAACTGTTGGCTTGCGTAGCTTTCACGAGTAGGTGTCATCACGATTGAAGGTGGGAAATCCGGGTCGTGATATAACTGCACCTACGGTTTTCACTTAAACGCCCAAGACCGTATCTGTACCCCAGGTACCGCACCTGCGGTGCCGCAGATCCGTACAACACACCGCTTCTGCGGTTCTTCTCCTGATGGACAAAATATGCACCTATGATCTCCACACAGCATCTATGACCTCGCACCTGCGGTCCCCAATCCGTCGGTCCGGAAATGACAAAAGCAACATATTCAGCAGCATCAACTCAATGTCAATCTTTCCGTCAATCACACAAATTCATCTCGAGGCCCTTGGGACCTCAAACAAATATGCCAACAAGTCACATATTACCATTCAAACTTATTCCAACCTTCGGAACACTCAAAAACACACCTAAATACCAAATCACCCTCAGATTCAAGACTAAGGATTTCCAAACTTCCGAATTCCGCAAGCAATGCCAAAACTTATAAAACTTCATTCGAATGACCTGAAAATTTGCACACACATCACAAATGACACGACGGACCCACTCAAATTTCCGGAATTCCATTCCAACCGTAATATAAGATATCCACTGCCAACCGGAAAACGCCAAATTTTTCAATTTCACCAATTCAAGCCTAAATCTACCACGGACCTCCAAACTACATTCCGAACACGCTTCTAAGTCCAAAATCACCTAACGAAGCTATTCGAACTATCAGAATTCACATCCGAGATCTTCTACACATAAGTCAATATCCGATTAACTTTTCCAACTTAAGCTTTTGAATAAGAGGGTAGGTGTCTCATTTCACTCCAAGACCACTCTGAACACAGGACAACCAACACGACATGATGAAATACAGTTGAACAACACACAAAAAAGTAACAATAGGGGAAACGGGATTGTAACTCACGAAACGACCGGCTGGGTCGTTACAAAAAAATGTATTATTTTTATTCAAATTTGATAATAATTTTATATGTGAGTCACATGTAATGCACGTGACAAAGAAATGTTATATGTGCTACGAGAAATATAATTTTTTCAATACTAAATTCTGGTATGTAGAGATATGTAGAGAAACTACTAATTCTTTTTCCTTTTTAAGAACATAGAAAAGGATTAAAAATAGTTAAACTGACATCTATAGATTTGTTATCGGTCTCACATTGAGTTAACTTTCTTTTTGTTCAAGTAAAAAATATAAAAAATGTCCAAATTCAATTCGGAGCCTTGATACATGAATCGGGAATCCATCATTAAAAAATTTCTTCACAAGATACGTTGTTCAATAGATTTGAGTAAAAATTCAACATTAGTTTTCAACTATTATTTTTTGACATATTTTAATTATTATTATTTATGGTGTAAATAAATGATAAGTTGATCACGAGCAAAATAACTTATTCAATATTTCCCCTAGATTTTCTATGTGGATATTTCTAGAGTAAAATTATAGTTCAGTAAGGAAGAAACTATATGATTTGTTTTAAGAACATATAACTAGATCAAAGATTAACAAGCTTTAGAAAACTGACATCTGTAGATTTGCTGTCAGCTTCATGTAGAGTTAACCTTGTTCGCTTCGTTCAAGCGAAAAATGTAACTCAAGTTCAAATATAACAAAACTTCTATAAAACCACTAATGTCACGACCCAATTCCCAAACCCGGTCGTGATGACACCTTTCGTGAAGACAAGGCCAGCCAACAGAACAACAATGCCTTATTTAACAATTAATAACTATAAATGAACAAACAATACGACTTATTAGCATTAATAACTAATATTTATCACTCAGCACAATCCGACCGGGGTGTCACAAGTCACGAGCATCTAAGGAATAGGAACACTACTATATGGCCAATAATTTATATACAAGATAAAAAAAAAAAAAAAAAAACCGGAATTCAAAGATAAAGTGCGGTGCCGCAAACGCTAGCGGTCACCTTGCTCAACTACCATAGTAAGGCCTTCGATCAGCTAATAACCCGCTACCGGGTGAACAATACCTGCAACTGCACGCGAGGTGCAGGGAGTAAAGTGAGTACTTCCAACTCAGTGGTAATAAGAGTAAATAATAACTTAGCGGTAAGAAATCACGTAAAACATATCGTCATGATGTATAGAAGCAGAGGAAAACCCTTCAATTGAGAAAATCAGTGAAAACTGTGAAATCTTTAGAAATATCTTGGCTCAGTTTAAAATAACGTTTTAAAAATAATCCTTTCAACAGTTGCAAAAATAATTTCAACAAGTAAGAAATAATCAGAAATTCGCCCCTCGGGCTCAATATCAACCTCTCAGTACAGTTTCAGCCTCGCGGGCTCATTTCCAACTCACAATGTACAACATCATCCTCTTGGGCTTAGCACTCTATTCACAAATAACACCAGGGTATCTAGTACACAATGCAAGATATAGCATGGATGCCAATGATATGAGAGTGATGAATGTCATGCCACGTAGTACAAACAGGAACCAATGCGTGAATGCAATGCAATGCATATGACCATTGCGGCGTGCAGCCCGAGCGAACCATGCATATGATTTATCGTCGACGGCGCTCACTGGGGGTATGTACAGATTCCGGAGGGGCTCCTACAGCCCAAGGGCAATATACTGGTCAGTCAATGTTACCTGAGCTGTAAACCAATGTTATCTGACCAATTTATATCGTACAGTGCCATTGTTACCACTGTTTCAAGTCACATCATACAGTGTCACTGTTACCACTGTTTCAAGTCACATCATACAGTGTCATTGTTACCACTGTTTCAAGTCACTACTGCAGCGCGCAACCCGATCCATGCACAGTCCAGAAAACATATAAACCCCTTGGGCAATTATAAAACAGTAATTCTCAGCTCGAAATAGTATTTAAAGTATCATTTGAGTTTTCAAAACTTAGAAATATGATTGAGGTTGCAAAACAGTATTTAAAACCTTGGACTGAAGCCAAATGATATGCAAGATATGCTAAAACAGAAATCTCAATCCCCGAAGGATTCACGTAGTTGGCACGAAGCCCAAACATAGTAATCAGTCCAAACTATGATGATAACAAGTAGTTTCAGTCCACTACACAGTAAAAATCAACAATCGAGACGGAACAAGTCACAATCCCCAACGGTGCTCTACCCCACGCTCATATCCGGCGTGCAAGTCACCTCAATACAGCACTACGATGTGCAAATCCGAGGTTTTAAACCCTCAGGATATCATTTACAAGTATTACTCACCTCGAACCGGTGAAATTCCTCGCTTGCGACGCCTTTGCCCCTCAATTTGGCCTCCACGCGCGTCGAATCTAACCAAAATCAGAGCGAATGCATTACAATATGCTAAGGGAACAATACCCAATCGAAAACAATCGAAAAATATCAAGAATCTCGAAACTAGCAAAACCCGAGCCCCGGGCCCGTTTCTCGAAAAATTACAAAACTCACATTACCGGATTCCTCGTCTCGCCACGAGTCCATACATATCAAGAACTCCCAAATTCGAGCTCAAATGACCAATCAAAATCCCAATTTGGAATATAAAAAATTCAAGCCCTAGCTTTACCCCTTTTAATGAATTTCAACCAATTTCCATATTAAATCTGCCATAAACTTGAATAATTAGACCAAGGAACTTACCTCTAATCATTCTCCCTTGAATCCCTCTTCAAAATCGCCCCAAGGCTCTCAAAATCGCTCCACAATGGAGGAAAAATGACATAAACTCGCGGATGAATTAATGATATAAACCCTTCTGCCACGGCGATTTTTCGCTTCTGCGGTCCCGCTTTTGCTTATGCGGGACCGCTTCTGCGGCCAAAAATTCGCTTATGCGGTTCACACTTAAAAGCCCCCTCTCCGCTTTTGCGACTCGAACTCCGCTTCTGCGGTTCACCCAGGACCGCTTCTGCGATTATATTTCCGCTCCTGCCGACCCGCTGATGCGGACCTTCTCAGCCCATACCAAAATCGCTTCAGCGACATTCACGCCGCATCTGCGGTACCGCCTATGCGGTCCCTTTTCCGCAGATGCGGAAATGACAGAACCAGCAAAACCAGACCATGCAACAAACTCCAAACTCTCCGTTTAACTACCCAAATTCACCCCGAGGCCCCCGGGACCTCAACCAAAAGTACAAACACATCCCAAAACATCATACGAACTTGTTCCAATCATCAAAACACATCAAATAACACTAAAATCATCAATTCACATCGGATTCAAGCCTAAGTTTCTTCAAAACTTCCGAAACACGCATTCGATCAAAAATCCAACCAAACAATGTCCGAATGACCTGAAATTTTGCACACACCTCACAAATCACATATCGAAGCTATAGCAACTCTCGGAATTCCATTCCGACCCTCGGATCAAAATCTCACCTATCAACCGGAATTCGCCAAAATACTAACTTCGTCAATTCAAGCCTAATTCTACACCGGACCTCCAAAATCAATCCCGATCGCACTCCTAAGTCACAAATCACCTCCTGAAACTACCGAATCACCGGAAATCACATCCGAGCCCTATAACTCATAAGTCAACGTCCGGTTGACGTTTCCAACTTAAGCCTTCCTTAAAGAGACTAAGTGTCTCATTTCTTATCGAAATCAATCCAAATCAACTCTAACACATCACATACTGATAACGAAACATGAAGAAGCAATAAACGGGGAAAACGAAGCAACAACGGGCCGGGTCGTCACAACTAAACAAAGGAATTGATAGATTTTTGAAAAGATTTATTGCTAACCTCATATTGAATTAATTTGTTTTATTCATTCTGGTGGCAAAAATAAAACAGGTCCAAATTCAATCCAATAAACTCATTATTTTTCATTCAAATTTTGATGATAGCATTAATGTGTGAGGCACGTGCAATGCACGTTACAAGCAAAGGAATTTTTTTAGTTGTAAATTTATTATCAATATCATGTTGAGTTAATCTTTTTCCTTTATTTTAGTAACGAATATAAACAAGTCCAAACTCAATTCTATAAATTCATTATATTCTTTTTAATTTGAATAAAAAGATTCTAAAAATAGTCCTAAAAAACCTGGTATTGTTATTAAATAATTTTAGTTACCTTCTTTAATCACATGACTTATTTTATTGAAGATAAAATAAGAAAAGAAAAGATTGATTTCTGGTGAAGACATACTTATTTTAGTTACCTAGTGAAGACATACTTACTAATATTGATTTCAGGATCTTTTATGTAGAGATCTACCTACAATATTGTAATTTTATGATGAGGAAACTAATGATTGCCATTCCTTTTTAAGTACATAGAGGTGGATCAAAAAGTAAACAGATCGAATAGATTCGTTGTCACTCTTTAACTTTTTTTTATTTTTTCAAGTGACAAATGTAACACGGGTCCAAATTCAGTTCTAAGCTTTGTCTAAAATCAATGAACCCGGGATCTATCGGAAAATCTTTTTATCACAACTTAATCAGTTCAATGGATTTGAATAGGACTTCGCCATTAGTTTGCAACTGCTACATCTTCCACATAATCTAATTCTTAATTACCATTTAACATATATAATAGTAAGATGATCATGAGTAAAGTAGCTTGTTCAATATTGAACTCTTTATCTACTAGTTATACCAAATATTTGTAGAGTAAAATTTTGGTTTTATGAGGAAGAAAATAAAATTGACATGTCAGGTGAATTTCTATAAGCTGTAGATTTATTGTCAACCTCATATGGAGTTAAATCTTTTTCTTTTTTTTCTCGTGACAAGTATAAAATAAGTCTAAATTTAGTTCAAAAAACGTATTATTTTTATTCTGTTATAAATAGAATTCTATTTATGGTGAATGACTATATTTAGAGAGATTCTAGAGTTTATTACTTGGTGGCTAAGTCACCATCTCCCTATAAATAGAGGGTTCTATTCCATTGTAATTCATCCCAAAATCCAATAAGAATTACCTCTCTCTCTTTCTCTGCAATATTGCTCTTGTTCTTTTATTGTTTCATAACACATTATTAGCACAAGACTCTAACCAATTGAGTAGAAGCTTTGGGATTGAACATAATAATTGTCAATTATTCCATTAACTTCCTTCATGATTAAAATTCTGGATTTAAGGTAAGTATTCTACTTTTCTCTTTCAAATTCTTGAAATTCTATAATTTGATTTTATATACAGGCAAAGACAACAAAGTTTGATTATAACTCTAATGGAGTTTGTAAGAAATTACACCCACATGAAGTGGTAAAATTTATATGCCTTGCCATGATCAAATTCATGTATGATTGTGGGCAAAGAATTAAAAACCCGTCCCATTGAATTTTCTCCATTCTCATTCCCTTAAGAGAATGTGATAGCAGTATGTAATACGTGTGAAAGAAGATAAATTTATTACCATGAATAATCAATGGATGTGGACGTGGTAATAGACGAAATTATATCGTCATCATTGTGGTAATGAGAACAATAAGTATTCTCAAAATAATCATTCACTATGTGAAAGTAATATTTGTCATCGATTTGACATGAGATTTTATAAAGCACATATAGATGATTATGGTCCATTCATGATGTGAATGTGACAACATCTTATTTATGAATACATATTCATTTCTGGAAGAATATGAACGTGCTAATGGTAGTGAATATACCACACTCACCTCTAGAAGGAGGTTTGAGATGATATAAGAAAATAATATCATTATTATGGCATGAATGATCATTGGTCACGTACCTATTATATGCCAAAATATTTTGGCATTGTGATCATTAAAAGTCAACGGTAATGCAAGAAACAGATATTGCATATAATTTTGACCATAACCATAATGGTATAACTTTCTCTTTAAAAAAGATATTCACCATATGGGTGTTGATGAATATGTGGTACTACACAAATTAATTAAGAACTCTGCAAGAGCAAATTATACTATTTTGAAGAAACACAATTAATTACAAATAAGGTATTGTGTTGTAGTAAGTCTCAAAGAAACTTATTCAGTTTCCAAAGTATACGCGAAAACGATTGATTATATTGAGACTATAAATAAAGAAAAGATTTAACATCTTCTATTACTACATCTTGTAGCGGGGTAATATGTATGTGAAAAGCTACCCACTTTATTCTCCAATTTGTACTACATAAAACGAAAATCACAATGAAGTGGATATTTATTGATATAAAAATCCATATCATAATAAACTTGGAGTTTATTCATAATTGTGCACATCATGGTGTAAACCTGAAGTTTACCAATATTTATAATTTATCCAGTTGGCATAATTAATTTAGCTATATCAATTTATGCATGATGTGCAAAAAATAAAAGAGAATTCACATGGGTAAATATTAAAGAACTAGAAAGTTCTTTGAGAATTCTCTTATGTTGCATGTTCTCATTAATTAATAGACCAATTAAAATTGGGATTGAATCCCATGAATGCTGGAAAAATCAAAGGTGAATATGGGCCCATTCACCTGTCATGTATATCACATAAGATGCATCTATGAGATGGTTACATGTGCGATAGTTATTAACCCGCAACATGGTATTTGCGAGGTAACTTGATCAATAATTTGATTTAGAGCATAATTTCAAGATTTTTTATTTAAGATAGTTCTTCTTGATAAGTTAGTTTAGCAAAATAATTTATTGAGTGCCTCCACTTAATAGATAAACTATTGCTTATGATATATATATATATATATATATATATATATATATATATATATATATATATATATATATATATATATCAGTTTGATATACGTTATATACGAAAGTATATTATTTTATCCCCTCAGAAGTGGTTCAGGGTCAGGAACCAAATAATTTCATCTTATTGTTATTGATGTCCGGTGTATACTTTGATTAACACCATAACGCACAAAGATGAGTTCTCAAAGTTGAGGAAACAAGTTAGTTTTTTGTAACATGAGGTGGAGACAAGATACAACTGTGACGACCCGACCCGTCCTCTCATGAGTTACCGCTCTGTTTTCCCCGTTTTGTGCTTCTTCATGTTTCATTAGCAGTGTTTGGTGTGTTAGAGTTGAATTGGATTGGTTTTGGTAGAAAATGAGACACTTAGTCTCTTTAAGGAAGGCTTATTTTGGAAAAGTCAACCAGATATTGACTTATGAGTTATAGGGCTCGGATGTGATTTTCGGTGTTTCGGTTAGCTTCAGGGATGATTTGTGACTTAGGAGCGTGATCGGAATTGATTTTGGAGGTCCGATGTAGAATTAGGCTTGAATTGGCGAAGTTAGTATTTTGGCGAATTCCAGTTGACAGGTGAGATTTTGATCCGAAGGTCGAAATGGAATTCTGAGAGTTGTTGTAGCTTCGTTAGGTGATTTTGGATATGTGTGCAAAGTTTCAGGTCATTCGGACGTCGTTTGGTCGGGTTTTCGATCGAATGCGTGTTTCAAAAGTTTTTGAAAGAACTTAGGCTTGGATTTGATGTAATTTGGTGGTTTTAGTGTTAATCATGGTGTTTTTATGATGGGAAAAACTTAAAATAATGTAATAGGATGTATTGGTATTTTTGGGTGAGGTCCCGGGGGCCTCGGGGTAAGTTCGGTATGTTAAACAAAGAGTTTTTGGATTTTTTGCAAGGAAATGAGCTGCTAATATCTGGTATTTTCACACCTGCGGTTATGGGACCGCAGATGCGGTCTTGCAGGAGCGATGGTGAAGCCGCAGAAGCGAAAAGAAGCGGTTGGGAAGCTGCAGATGTGGAATTTGATTCGCAGAAGCGGATCTTTGAATCTTGGGATTTTCCGCAGAAGCGGAAGGAGACTGCATAAGAGGAAGTCGCAGAAGCGACGTTTGGACCGCAAAAGCGGATTCTGCTGGACAGAAGTACTTAATTCATCTTCGCGAAATTTTGAAAGGGCAACGCATTTCACTTTGGACATGGGGAGTTTTTGGGCGATTTTGAAGAGGGTTTCAAGGGCTTTGATCGGGTATGAATTCTTGGACTTAAAATATGATTTTATGGTGTAAATACATGGACTAGAGTTGAAAACTGAAGGAATTAAGGTACAAAAATGGTGGGTTAGGGTTTGAACTCAAGAGAGTTAAGAATGGGGATTTGAGGGGCCAATTGGACCCCGATTCTGGTAAATTTGATATGTATAGACTCGTGGTAAGACGAGGAATCTAGTGATGTAAATTTTATAATTTTTTAAGAAGTGGGCCCGGGGCTCGGGTTTTGCTAGTTTCGAGATTTTTGCTATTTTTCGATTGTTTTCGATTGGATATTGTTCCTTTAGCATATTGTGATGTATCCGCTCCATTTTTAGCTAGATTCGTCGCGTGTGGAGGCCGATTTGAGGGGCTAAGGCATCGCGAGCTAGAGATTTCACCGGTTCGAGGTGAGTAATGCTTGTAAATGATATCCTGAGGGTTTGAAACCCCGGATTTGCCCATCGTAGTGCCGTATTAAGGTGACTTGCATGCCGGATATGAGCGTGGGGTAGAGCACCATTGGGGATTGTGACTTGGTCCATTCCGGTTGTTGATTTTTACCGCGTATTTGACTGAAACTACTTGTTATCGTTATAATTTGGGCTGATTGCCATGTTTGGGCTTCGTTCTAACTATGTGAATCCTTCGGGGATATATATTACTGTTTTAGCATATATTGCATATCATTTAGTTTTAGTCCAAGGTTTTAAATACTGTTTTTGCAAACTCAGCCATATTCTTAAGTTTTGAAAACTCAAATGATATTTTAATTGATAATTCGGGCTAAGAACTACTGTTTTATAAATGCCCAAGGGGCTTATGATGATTTCTGGACTAAGCATGGATCGGGCTGCGCGCCGCAACAGTGATTTTGAAACAGTGGTAACAATAACACTGTATGATGTGGCTTGAAACAGTGGTAACAATGACACTGTATGATGTGACTTGAAACAGTGGTAACAATAACACTTTATGATGTGACTTGAAATAGTGGTAACAATGACACTGTATGATGTAAATTGGTCAGGTAACAATGACTGACCAGGAATTAATTGATTCCACAAGATGGCTTGATATTGCGCTTGGGCTGTAGGAGCCCCTCCGGAGTCTGTACACACCCCCAGTGAGCGCTGTCGATGATAAGCACTTGGTTAGCTCGGACTGCATGCCGCAGTGGGTACCTGAGTGTATCGGTCATATGCATTGCATTGCATTCATGCATTTGTTCATTATTTGTTGTTTGTGATATTTCTTGAGATATCTATCTACGATTATGGTATTATCTGATCACTCCTAAAGAGTATAACTTTCAGACAGTGGTAACAATGACAATGTACTATGCGTTTGGTCAGGTAACAACGACTGACTAGGAATAACACCGTGCGGTCAGGTCACAATGGCTGACCATGAATGAGAATAAGGCCCGAGGGGCGAGGTTCTGTGTATAGCGGCACTAATTGTTTGAGATTATTTTTTGCAACTGTTGAAAAGATCATTTTCAAAAGAGGTTTAAACTAAGCCAAGATATTTTCCAAAGATTTCACAATTTCACTGATTTCTAAAGGAGTTCTACATTGTTTCTATACAGCATGATGATCTGTTATACATATTTTCTTGCCGATCAGTTATTATTTACTTTTATTACTCACTGAGTTGGAGTACTCACTTCACTCCCTGCACCTCGCGTGCAGATGCAGGTATTGGTTTACCCGGTAGCGGGTTTGAGCTGGTTGAGGATTTGCTATCGTAGCTGAGCAAGGTGACCGCCAGCGTTCACGGCACCAGATTTTTTTTCCTTTGATTCCAGATTTTATTCTATGTATTACAGGCTTGTAGTTGACTTAAAGATCCTTCTAGATGCTCGTGACTTGTGACACTCCGATTTCGGGCTGAGCCGGGATGGGTTCCCTGTTTTATTATGTTTATTCCGCAATATGATTTCGTTATCTATGATTCAGACTTATTCATGCTAAGTAACTGTTAAAAGAGGCATTGTTGTTCTGTTGGATGGCCTCGTCTTCATGGAGGCGCCATCACGACCAGGTGTGGGAATTGGGTCATGACAAGTTGGTATCAGAGCCTAGGTTACTAGGTCTCACGAGTCATGAGCAGGTTTAGTAGAGTCTCGCGGATCGGTACGGAGACGTCCGTATTTATCTCGAGAGGCTGCAGAACCTTTAGGAAACTTCACTTTCTTGGAATTCTTATCATGCGTACTTGATTCAGCTTGAGATATTAACTCTTGAAATTCTTTCCTCACGTCTGTATGCGCACATGAGTGCTCACTATTATATGTGCCTTGATGGTTTGTGATTTCCCCGATCGAGGGGTGAGATGTGATCTTTGTGAGTATCTTGGGCCAGTTTGGAGGACTTGAGGGCGGATCTTTGCCTATGGCTTGAGCACCGAGGTGCTGATTGTGTGAGCAAGTGTTTTGAACTTGTATGTTCGTTATTGTCCCTATTAGCCGGAATGGCGGTTGGATATCCATGTGATGAGTATGTTGGTACTACGAGATGTATCTATGTGATCTTGGTAGTGACGAAGGATTCTGTTGAATGGTAGATGAGCTGGTAAGTGTTCGATTCCTATTGTGATCTGTTATGTAGCCCCGAGTTATGGGCGCGTGAAGAATATTTTCGTGTCTCCTAGTTGGGAAGTGAAGTACATTACGTGTGGCGGTATGAGTTCAGACTCAGGAAGACTAAATGGATGTGTTATGTGTATGATGGTGGAAGGTGTGCTGAAATACTAGACTGAGGCGAAGCATGTGGGTTATCTCCTGTGGAGTGTTCTTAAGTGGTACGATTCTTATGTATATTGTTAGAAGATCTCATGTGTGATTGAAGAGTGCATGTTGAAATTTGATAAATTCGGGTCGCTCAAGAGAGTGGACTCAACTGATGTGGGGATGAATGCGAGATTTGCAGAGGATTACAGTACTAGATGATCTGTGTTTTCACAAACTTGTAAATGATTTGAGTTTAATCTCACTATGGTATTGTGGCATCATTAGAGTAAAAGTGTTATGAGTTGGTGAATATGTCTTGATGTATGACTTCGAGCCAAGTTGGGGAGGTTGCTGTTGGGTAGCTGATTGTACGGTTATGTGCTATGTTGGTCCCTTTTCGAGGTATGCTGGCGGATCAGTTCTGGTTGTAGAAATTGAGCTGAAGATGGCAAGTGAAGAAAAATTTTGACAAAGGTTATATGGTGCTTTGTAGATGTGTGGGAATAATAAGATGTCTTGAGCTGTTGATGATAAAGAATGCTCAGCGTATAGGGAAGGAAGATGTTTGTTTGTATTGGAATTAGATCATATCCTGCGGTGTCAGAGTGCTAGTAAGGCATGAGTGGTTCTGTTCATTGAGTCAGGAAATTTGCAGCCTAAATAAGAGTGAATGACTTTCGAGAATGATTCTAATGTGTTCAAGATTTTACATGTATCAATCAGGTGTCTCAAGGTTGTGTATGTGGTCAGAGACTGTGTATTCATCGGAGAATGTCGAGGCTTGTGGTATTTCTATGTTAATTATGGGATCCTATGTATCAGCATCTGGAAAGTAATGGCAACAAATTCAGGTTCGCAGGAAGTTTTTCAAAGTGAAGTATTCTGGAAAGTGGTATTTCTGTGAACAGCTGAGAGAGTATTCGGTGGCCTATGGGTCTTAGATAGTGTGGTCTTATGTTCGAGTCTCATGTGGTAGGCCTGGATTGAGGCATTTTGATGCTATAGCGAGGGAGAAATATCAAGTTAATGATGAATCAGAAAGGAAATTAGATAGATGTAATAGCTTGATAATAGGCCGAATCGGTATGGTAAGGGTATGATTAATTCTTTGTATGTATTCGAGGTAATGAGCTTTTACAGGCATTTTGGCAGCAATGCTCTTGAGTTTTGATGGCTTGCTCAGCTTGGTTTAGATAGAAGGATTAAGTCCTGGCAGTTTAGCTTGATCGAATGGAATTAGGAGAGAGTCCTTATTGGGTTTTACCGTGGTTTGGAGATGAATATATTTTCTATGGGTATGCGAAGCATGGAATGTGTAATGATTATTTTTCTAGATGAGATTGATGGAAGATCTTGGCAAGATGAGTTACAGTTCAGTTCTGAAAAGAAGTTCATAAATTTCTTAGGCAACGGGTAGCCTCAGGAAATGGTACTGCTGAATATGAGTGATTTGATGAGAGTATATGTCTCAGAAGAAGGGTAATGAGATAAGACTAATGACACTACGATAGTATTGCGGTGCTTTCTGGCTAGATCGACCGCTGATATTTGAGTGTGTTTGATGGCACAGGGGAGTTTTAGAATATCTGTCATGGAATGACTGGGTACTTGAGGTGTAATATGTATTCGTACTTTGGAATTCGGGGATTAGGTACAGTGATTTGTGTGCTATGTGGAGTTGGAGACTGGGAGTTCTCGGGTATAGACTATGTAGAGGTTGTGGATTTCGGTATTTATTTGGTGCCAGGCACCATATCGTACGGCTCTGGCAGGAGTTATAGTAGTGGGAGGAGGAGCTTCAGGCTTCTTGGTATTGAGTTCATTGGCAGGCCAATGTAGCTACGTCTTTAGCTCGAGTTAGCTTGGTTAGTCCCGAGTTGTATTGTTGAGGAATAGGTTGATTCGATCGTTCTTGAGCTTGTTAGTGATCTGGGGAGATCTATGAGTTACTTTTTTGGTGCTGTGAGACGTCATGATTAGTTGGATATGGGCACATGTGGTGCGGTTCTATTGAGGATTCATAGAGAAAGTCGAGCAGGAAGAGTAATTGAGTGTTACTCGATAAATGGAGTATTGGTTACGATCTATCAGGTTGCGTGTCGTATGTTATTTGATTCACCGTGGGTGTAATGAATTGCTTTGGTTTCGGACATCAAAAATTGTGCGTGGCTATTGATTTTGAGCATAGAGACTAGAGGTGCTTCATGTGTAACAGTGTGTGGATAGGATCGCGTATTGTAGCGAGGCTATGTGGGGTTATGCCCCTTCGAGGTAGATTCAGGTATTCTATTTCTATGATGTGAGATGGGGTCTCAGCCTTGTGTTGTGATGGACTGATGAGCTGGAGGTACAGCTCTTTCGTTTGAGTTATTTTTCATGATCTGAGTATGTTCAGACAGTTTCTTATTGGTGCGTGTATTATGCAAGTTGTGGCTTAGGCCTGTATCGAGGTGTCACGTCACCAGAGTGGTATGTTGGATTCGAGGTGATCGTTGGAGTCGTTGAAGAATACGAACAGATTTGATTTCATCTTGTTAGAAGGATAATATCGAGGTTCGGCCCGGAAATCTGTTGTGGTATTAGTCAAAGGGAAGTGGCTTCATGAATGGTTGATCCGAGACATGGTTATGGTTTATCGCGTATTTCATTTGTCCTTGCCAGTATATGAAAGTGTTGGAACAGGACTTTAGCTAAATAAAAGGTTTTCTATCGGTATTTGGTTGTTGTGGGTAACTACTGTGAATAGAAGTTGTCGTTTCGAGTGAGTGGATTATGTGGTATATCAGATGGTCTCACCTGAGGGTGCAGGTATGAGTTATTACAGCTGGTTCGGGTTTATTCTGAATATAGACGTGAGGATTCTGATCTTGTGTATAATTTTGGAAAGTGCAATGTGGTTCTACGGTTTATGGTCTTGATAGATTGTGAGATTTCAGCTATGATGTGTTATCAGACCTATATGAGATAGGGTGACGTGGGATCACCCAAGGTATATGCTTGGTAAGGTTATTCAGTTGTTGGTTGGCTTCTAGGACAACTCTGGGTACGCTCGAGGACGAGCGTTGGTTTAAGTTGGGGAGGATGTGACGACCTGACCCGTCGTCTCATGAGTTACCGCTCTGTTTTCCCCGTTTTGTGCTTCTTCATGTTTCATTATCAGTGCTTTAGAGTTGATTTGCATTGGTTTTGGTAGAAAATGAGACACTTAGTCTCTTTAAGGAAGGCTTGTTTTGGAAAAATCAACTTAACATTGACTTATGAGTTATAGGGCTCGGATGTGATTTTCGGTGTTTCGGTTAGCTTCGGGGGATGATTTGTGACTTAGGAGCGTGATCGGAATTGATTTTGGAGGTCCGTTGTAGAATTAGGCTTGAATTGACGAAGTTAGTATTTTGGCGAATTCCGGTTGACAGGTGAGATTTTGATCCGAGTGTCGGAATGGAATTCCGAAAGTTGCTGTAGCTTCGTTAGGTGATTTTGGATATATGTGCAAAATTTTAGGTCATTCGGACGTCGCTTGGTCGGGTTTTCGATCGAATACGTGTTTCAGAAGTTTTTTAAAGAACTTAGGCTTGGATTTGATGTAATTTGGTGGTTTCAGTGTTAATCGTGGTGTTTTTATGATGGGAACAAGTTGAAATACTGTATTATGATGTATTGGTATTTTTGGGTGAGGTCCCGGGGGCCTCGGGGTGAGTTCAGATGGTTAAACGGAGAGTTTTTGGATTTTTTGCAAGGAAATGAGCTGCTGGTATCTGGTATTTTCGCACCTGCGGTTATCGGACCGCATGTGCGGTCTCGCAGGAGCAATGGTGAAGCCGTAGAAGCAAAAACCTGGAAGTTGCATATTTCCGCAGAAGCGGTTGGGAAGCCATATCTGCGAAGCCGCAGATGCGGAATTTGCTTCGCAGAAGCGGATCTTTGAATCTTGGGATTTTCCGCAGAAGCGAAAGGAAACCGCATAAGCGGAAGTCGTAGAAGCGACGTTTGGACCGCAAAAGCAGATTCTGCTGGACAGAAGTACTTAATTCATCTTCGCGAAATTTTGAAAGGGTAACACATTTCACTTCGGACTTAGGGAGTTTTTGGGCGATTTTGAAGAGGGTTTCAAGGGCTTTGATCAGGTATGAATTCTTGGACGTAAAATATGACTTTATGGTATAAATACATGGACTAGAGTTGAAAACTGAAGGAATTAAGGTACAAAAATGGTGGTTTAGGGTTTGAACTCAAGAGAGTTAAGAATGGGGATTTAAGGGGCCAATTGGACCCCGATTCTGGAAAATTTGATATGTATAGACTCGTGGCGAGACGAGGAATCCGGTGATGTAAATTTTATAATTTTTCGAGAAGTGGGCCCGGGGCTCGGGTTTTGCTAGTTTTGTTATTTTTGCTATTTTTCGATTGTTTTCGATTGGGTATTGTTCATTTAGCATATTGTGATGTATCCGCTCTGTTTTTGGATAGATTCATCGCACGTGGAAGCCGATTTGAGGGGCAAAGGCATCGCGAGCAAGAGATTTCGCCAGTTTGAGGTGAGTAATGCTTGTAAATGATATCCTGAGGGTTTGAAACCCCGGATTTGCACATCATAGTGCTATATTGAGGTGACTTGCACGCCGGATATGAGCTTGGGGTAGAGCACCGTTGGGGATTGTGACTTGGTCCGTCCAAGTTGTTGATTTTTACCGCGTATTTGACTAAAACTACTTGTTGTCATCATAATTTGGGTTTCAGTCCAAGGTTTTAAATACTGTTTTTGCAAACTCATCCATATTCTTAAGCTTTAAAAACTCAAATGATATTTTAAATGATAATTCGGGCTGAGAACTACTGTTTTATAAATGTCCAAGGGGCTTGTGATGATTTCTGGACTGAACATAGATCGGGCTGAGCGCCGCAGCAGTGATTTTGAAACAGTGGTAACAATGATACTGTATGATGTGGCTTGAAACAGTGGTAACAATGACACTGTATGATGTGACTTGAAACAGTGGTAACAATGACACTGTATGATGTAAATTGGTCAGGTAACAATGACTGACCGGTCAGGTAACAATGACTGACTAGAAATTAATTGATTCCACGAGATGACTTGATATTGCGCTTGGGCTGTAGGAGCCCCTCTAGAGTCTGTACACACCCCCAGTGAGCGTCATCGACGATAAACACATGGTTGGCTCGGACTGCACGCCGCAGTGGGTACCTGAGTGTACCGGTCATATGCATTGCATTGCACTTAGGCATTTATTCATTATTTGTTGTTTGTGATATTTCTTGAGATATCTATCTGCGGTTATGGTATTATCTGATCCTCCTAAAGAGGATAACTTTCAGACAGTGGTAATAATGACACTGTATTATGCGTTTGGTCGGGTAACAACGACTGACCAGGAATAACACCGTGCGGTCAGGAAACAATGGCTGACTATGAACGAGAATAAGGCCCGAGGGGCGAGGTTTTGTGTATAGCGGCACTAATTGTTTGAGATTATTTTTGCAATTGTTGAAAAGATCGTTTTTAAAAGAAGTTTAAACTGAGCCAAGATATTTTCCAAAGATTTCACAGTTTCACTGATTTCTAAAGGAGTTTTACACTGTTTCTATACAGCATGATGATCTGTTATACGTGTTTTCTTGCCGCTCAGTTGTTATTTACTTTTATTACTCACTGAGTTGGAGTACTCACTTTACTTTCTGCACCTCGCGTGCACATGCAGATATTGGTTTACCCGGTAGCGGGTTTGAGCTGGTTGAGGATTTGCTATGGTAACTAAGCAAGGTGACCGCCAGCGTTCGCGGCACCGAATTTTTTTTCCTTTTATTCCAGATTTTATTCTATGTATTACAGGTTTGTAGTTGACTTAAAAATCCTTATAGATGTTCGTGACTTGTGAAACTCCGATTTCGGATGGAGCCGGGATAGGTTCCCTCTTTTATTACGTTTATTCTGAAATATGATTTCATTATCTATGATTCAGATTTATTCATGCTAAATAACTATTAAAAGAGGCGTTGTTGTTCTGTTGGCTGGTCTCGTCTTCATGAGAGGTGCCATCACGACCGGGTGTGGGAATTGGGTCATGACAATAACAGTTGAGAAAAAATTACATGGAACGAATTATCATTTATACATCTAGATCTTCGAATAAAATAATATGAATTTGAAGTTCATAAAAAGGATAATTCATGTGCAATTTATTGCAAAGCATGCCAAATGCATTTGCTGACCCAAATAAAGTAACTATATTCTCACTGCAAATGCTCATATTATAATAAGTCCTGGAAGGACAAAGTCTATGGTACGCTTAAAGTGTATAGACAGATCAGTTTCAAATAAACTTCTTGATAAAGAAGGTGAGCAAATGATCAAAATGATCATAATAAAGGAGGCAAGTGATCTAGAAGATCACATGACATAACACTTCATAAAATCTTATGAGAGATTCAGGTACCTGAAAATATGAATGAAGAGATCTCTATGTTATGTCTTTATGAAAAATAAGGAAGTTGGAACCGATATAAAATATTTGTTGATGACACTATGATAACACAAAATATATATGAGGACCTTAAGTCCAGAGAAACAATTCAAGTAGAATTGGTTTCATATGAAAGACATGCAATTTTGAACATGTAGTTCAAATACTTGAAAGTATAAAGTCAATGATATGTGCAATCAGTTTTCAATATCTTATATGTCTAGCATGACATGAAAACGTGACATGCATCTAAAGTCTATTATAGGGCTTATATGACAATCCATGAAGGATTTAAGTTGCTTGAAGCATATACAATTCTTGGTCTTGAAGTACCACATCCTCAGTGCAATTTGTGCATATATGTATCTTGCTATAATTATAAGCATGATAATGTGATAGCGAGAATACCTCTATGGAGATATTGAAAAGCCATTGCACGGCATTATATGAAGACATTATATATCTATCAAGAATGATGATTTCAAGGTGCAAAATTTTCATTCAAGTTAATATGGCTGATTTATTTATCAAATCTACACCAACGATCTATTGAAAATGGTGCACAAGATTGGAATGTGAAGGCTCAAGGATGTGAATTGATGCTCTCATCAGGGGAAGTTAGTACGTGTTGTACTCTTTTTTCCTTACAAGGTTTTGTCCCCTGGGTTTTCCTTGCAAGGTTTTTAACGAGGCAACCAAAAGGCGTATTATTAGATATGTGTACTCTTTTTCCTTTTCTAGATTTTTTTCCCACTGGATTTTATTTTAGTTAAGGTTTTAACGATGCACATTACCTGTTGAATAGACATTCAAGAAGGAGTGTTATAAATAGAATTCTATTTATGGTGAATGTCTATATTTAGAGAGATTCTAGGGTTTATTACTTGGTGGCTAAGTCATCATCTCCCTATAAATAGAGGGTTCTATTCCATTGTAATTCATCCCAAAATTCAATAAGAATTGTCTCTCTCTCTCTCTTTCTCTGCAATATTGCTCTTGTTCTTTTATTGTTTCATAACAATTTATTGTTGGGATAATTTCACATAAGTACAACTCACATACCTGACTTGCAACATAATAACCTAGATATCACATTGCAAATCTATACCCCAAAAATAATAGGCTAATTCCCGAAAAAATAGCTTATTTCACACAATCAACTACTATTATTGTTCCCTCTTTATACAACCAGTTATTTTCATTCTCTTGATTTCCTTTGATTATTAAGTATTTGATAAAAAAATGCAAATAAGCCACAACGCAACTCAAAAATCCTATCCTAAATAAAACATATTATCTGAAGGTAAGAAATTCAAACACCTTTAAGTGCAATTGCTGAAGCAATCCAACAGGATAAAAGAAAAATAAAAAATTGATAAATAAATTGTAGAATTCCTCCAACGCGTACAAATCTGTTTCATATAGCACATACACGAAACAAAAGAAGAGAAAGAAGTGTCAAACTTCTGTAGATACCTCTTACATGCTAACAATGTATATACATCCTTATAAACTGAAATAATATATATTTATACAATGTTATACACATATATACACAATTATACAATACTATATAACTTGTATAAACATGTATAATAGTGTATAAGAGGTGTCTGTATATCCATATACACAATTATACATTATTATACAGTGTCGATACAAGCTGCTACATAGTTATGATTTTCCAGAACTTCAAACTTCAAACTTCAGAATCGTCCAAAATTACCAGAACTTCAAACTTTAAAATCCTCCAAAATTAGTGGTTGTTTGTTGGTGCAAATCAAGTTTGAGAGGCTTTTATTTTCAGATCTGTGTGTATTTTCATGTTTCTTTCAAAAATCTTCTTCGTTCTTCTGCTTGCCACCATGGACAACAGAGCCTTTCTTCGAGCCTTCTTCGAGCCATTAATGGCAAAACTGCGTGGGGGGTAAAGGAGGGGGAATAGCCGGGGCTAGGTTAAGAGAGGATAAGAGATCTATGTGGGTTAGAGAGAAAGAAGTGAGAGGCGGTGAGAGAGAAGGTAATGAAGAAAGAAGAAAATAATAAATACCATAAAAGTATGTCTTTAATAGTGGGCTAAAGGCTGAAAAGTTTCTTTCAAGTTATGTACAATATTGGCTATATAGGGTAAGAGCTTCAAATGTGGGCTATTTTCTGTTGGGTTATTAGGCCAAGTGACATGGCCTGTAATTCTTTCTTTATTGTTTCATAATAATTGACATGTGAGGCACATGCAATGCACGTGATATGGAAATCATGTATGTGCTTACGAGAAACATAACATGTTTAATATTAAACTCTGGTATATTGCGATCAATAGAGAAATTACTATTTCTCTATCCCTTTTAAGCATATAGAAATGGATTAAAGACAATTTAAACTGACATCTGTAGATTTGTTGTCAATCCAACATTGAGTTAATTTTTTTTAGCTTTGTTTAAGTGAAAATTATAATACATATCCAAATTCAATTCCGAGCTTTGATAAAACCAATGAATCAGGAATCCAACATAAAATCTTTTCAGCACAAGCTAAGCAAGTTAATGGATTTGAGTAAAACTTCAGCATTAGTTTGGAACTATACTACTTTTTCGATATATTCTAATTCTTATCATTTATATAATAAGTATGTATAAATGGTAAGCTGATCCCGAGAAAAGTAAATTGTTTAACATTGACTTTAGATATGCTATGTGAATATTTATAAAGTAAAATTATAGTTGAATAGGGAAGAAACTATATATTTATTTTTCTTTTTTAGAATATATTACTAGAACAAATATTAAGACGTTTTGAAAAACTATTATTTACCAACCATTTCGTTGATATAGTATGGAGGGTACTACTACTATGTATAGTGTAGGCATGCAAAATTTATTGGATTTAAATCCATAAAATAACTTGGATTATATTTTAAAATTCCAGATATATTGGTTCAAATAAATATTATGGGCTAATATAATTAAATTAGTTATATGAGTCCAATATATATGGATTAAATAAATAAGTCTTAATCCATTGGGCTAGCCCATTTAGTTGGGCTAAAGTGATGGACCCACTTTATTAGGCCCAATATGTCATCTTCTTAGAGACCCAGTTTGGTGCCACGTGTCAAATGAAGTGGCATGCCACGTCAAATGGAAGAGCCAATAGGACCATGCCACGTGTCAAAATGATAAGGTATGCCAAGCTAAATTAAAGGGCCAATGAAACCGCGCCACATGTACAAGTAACATGTTCTGACCAATCAAATGCTGTCGTGTCACACTTTTCCTCCCATAATTGTAAATAGGGGTCTTCATAACTCAGAAAAGACACCAAAAGTTATAACAAGAAGCAAGAGAGAGCTCGTGGATCAAACATTGTAAATTCCTCCACAAGTTTCAAGCTTCAAGCAATCAAGTTCAAGTTCAACAAATCAAGTTCAAGCTCAAGAACGAAGAACAAATCAAGTTCAAGCTCAAGAACGAAGAACAAATCAAGGTTCAAGGAGTGCGAGTTCAAATCAAAGTTTGTGCCATTTGAATTCAAGATCATTGTTCGTGGCAACAAACATAGATTCAAGATCAAGCTCCAAGGCCCTTGAATTTATTTACAATTGGAACGAAGAATCAAAGGATTCATAGAGGTTGTAACACTCAAATATTCGAAATAAAATACTACGATTGTTGCGATATTTTCGGTCTTGATTTTATTTTCTCGACGCAAATTTGTTGTCTAAAAATTCTGGCATTCCCAGTGAGACAATCTCTACCTCTCATCTCAACTTTTCAATCACCAAAGTCCAAGAACATTGAAATGGCTTCAAAGAAAATCAACTCTGGTTCAACTTCCACCAAAGCTTCTAACTCCAGGTTCTATGCTGATATGAAAAGCATCCTCGATGTTACCTTTGAAATCTTTGGACCACTTACGAGGAGCAAAGCGAGCTCTTTAGGATAACAAGCACTACAAGTGCCGTCCGCATCAACCCCTATTTTCGGATCTTCATCCTCAAAAGGAGCAAAATCTTCTACAAACGCACCCGACGTAGGAAGCAATGTTGCTAAAAAGATCAAGAAAACTCTTGCTCTGCTTGACCTCTCCGGATCCAAGGGCTCTGTTATGAAGGAAGATGGCGATGCTTCAAGTGATGGATCCTCCCCACTTACACCATATAGCGTGAACCAATCAAGGATCAATCTGTGTGAAAATACATGCTACTCTCTATCATCCACAACAATCGTGCAAGTCATGGTGACAAACACCTCATATGTGGAGGAGCAATTGGCAAACTTGACGGAAGAAATCGCTGGCTTGGCCAAATGCATACAAAATTAAGATACTAGAATTGACAAGCTAACAGACAGGGTGGGAATCTTGATGGAAGAGAATCCACCCACGCACCTGGCAAGCTCCCAAAAGTTCCAGAGAGTGAGTCTCCCCAAAGACAAGTAGCATCCGCGGCTATCCCTGTCTCATCGGAAGGGATGATTCCAATCGATCAACTGAAGGAGTTCATTGAAGGAACCATTAAGAATAAGTATGAAGTCTCTGCCAAGTCCTCCCTTACATAAGCAAAATCGTACACTGCAAGGTTCGATATGTTGAAGATGACTGTTGGTTCTCAACCTCCAAAGTTTTAACAGTTTGATGGTAAAGGTAACCCAAAGCAACATGTGGTGCACTTCATGGAAAAACAATGCTGGGACTTATGGAGATTACCTCATCAAGCAGTTTGTCCGCTCACTAAAAGGAAATGCTTTTGACTGGTACATAGACCTCGAGGCTGGATCTATTGATAGCTGGATCAACTAGAGCAAGAGTTCCTCAATCGCTTTTATAACACGAGACGTACTGTGAGTATGATAGAACTTACAAATACCGATCAACGAAAGGGTGAAACAGTTATCGACTTTATCAATCGTTGGAGGAATGCAAGCCTCAACTGTAAAGATAGGCTTACTGAAGCTTCAAGCATAGACATTTGCATCCAAGGCATGCATTGGGGATTGCACTACATATTGCAAGGTATCAAGCCAAGCAAATTTGAAAAACTTGCAACTCGTGCCCATGACACAGAATTAAGCATGGCCTCTGCTGGAAATGAAAGGCTACCCATGTATGAACCTCGCAAAGGGAACGACAAACGAGAAGTAAGGAAGTGGGGCAAGTTCGTACCCAGTTCTGAAAGTAAAGAAGCTATGAATGTCAACACGCCACTTATGAAGTTCACGATGAAGGTGAGCAAGAAGCAGAGTATGAAATCCGCTTCTTGTCAAGATAAGCAAGTGGAAAGTTGACTCTAAAATAAATGCAAGAGAAAGAGTACCCATTTCTGGATTCTGATGTGCTGGCCATTTTCGAAGAACTCCTCGAGTTAAATCTCAATGAGATTCTAGAGATGAAGCGACCAAATGAAGCTGGGAAAATGAATGACCCAAATTACCGCAAATACCATCAACTTGTGAGCCACCCTCTGGAGAAGTGCTTTGCCTTCAAAGACAAAGTTATTGACTTGGCTGGCAAAAAGAAGATCGTGCTTGAAGATGAGAAAGCATGCACAAACCAAGTCTCTATCACCTTTGGCTTATTCAGTTCGGTTGAATTATGTGGTTCTAAAAAACAGTAAAGATGAAGAATCACTGGAGAACGGCAAAGTTGAAGACGATCAACCTGATAATCATGAAGGTTGAACGTTGGTGACTCGTCATAAGCGCAACAAAAGGAGCCGACGAAAAGAATCTATAGAACAACCAATAAGGATGATGATGGTAAGTGTCACGACCCAAATTCACCCTCCGTGAACTATCGTGACGGCACCTAGTCTCTACAACTAGGTAAGCCTAGAAATTGTGGAAAAGGAAAAAAATGCGGAAAAACTAATAAAAACTGAAGATAAACAAATATGGAAGTGTTTAAGATGTCGCTCGGCATATACCAATACAAGATCTCAAAAACTGAACAATTCCCAAAACCCGGAATCTCATGAAATCACAAGCTATGAATACTACATTGTGCTCTAACCCCAGAGTGTCTAAACAAAAGTAAATACAAAAGGGCTAATACTATAAGAGAGAATGGAAAGGGACTCCTCGATCTGCGACGTGGCAGATATACCTCGAAGTCTCTGGTGAAGCACCTCGCCTCAAGATTAGTAGGGCTGAGTCGGAATACCTGCATCTGCACATAAAAAACATATGCAAAAAGGGCATCAGTACACTACAGCGGTACTCAGTAAGTGCCAAGCCTAACCTCGGTCGAGTAGTGATGATGAAGGTCAGTGCTCTACTGATTATAGCTAAAAAATGAGATAAAACAGTATAGAATACGACAATATAATTAAATGCTAACATTATGAACTAACGCAGGATAATAAGAATAACAACAACTATTATAGAGACAGAAGTAATTACGGAAAGAACACAGCTCAGCATAGAGATAACAACCGAGGATCTCCCAAGATACCGTCCTGTAGTCCCAAATATAAATATCCAATGGATCTCCCGGGAAACCATCCCATAGTCCAACTCATAGTGCGCGGGGATCTACCGAAATCCCATTCCGTAGTCCCAAATGTAAATACTCAGTACTGGGGGAATCTACCGAGTGCAGTCCTATAGTTCCAATGTAAAAGTGCAGGGGGATCTCCCGGAATACAAATCTATAGTCCCAAAGTAAACATGCAGGGGGATCTCCCGGGATTCCGTCCCATAGTCGAAAAGTAAATACGCAGCAGCAGCACGAAGAATGCTCAATTCAATCAGATTTCACACCAACGTAAAACAGGTATTTCTAACCTAGCATGCTGCACATAATCCAAATAAGGCAGTTGAGCAAATAAGCAATTAAGTCAATTAGACATACTTCCCTAAGCTAACAGCAGGATTAAATTGCAAGTAGTATAAGGAAACACAATTTTAGTTACTTAATGAAAATTGGCTTTTCAACAATTAGCACAAGTACGCACTCGTCACCTCACGTATAAGGCATTTCAAATATCAACAATACCAAATCCTAAGGGGAGTTCCCCCACACAAGGTTATGCAAGCCACTTACCTTGAACTGGCTCAAAATCAACCCGAAACCACGCTCTTGTCACGATTACTCGACTCTAAATGGCCCAAATCTATTCAAATCAATTGTATAATGTAAATAAAACTTCAATTAACTGATTCTACTAATTAATTCTTAGCTAATACACGAAATTAGAAAAAATGACCAACCCACCCCCCGGCCCCCGGGACCACATCTCCGAATTGGGTAAAATTTATAAATTCGGAATCCTCACACTCTCACGAGTTCAGTCATACCAAAAGTACCAACATCGGACCCTAAATGGTCCCTCAAATCACCACTCAAAGCTCTCCAATTAATCAAGCCCTAACCCCTAATTTACCACTGATGTTCCTTCAAATTTCATGCTTAGAATGACAAAAATCACCATAGTAACGAGTTTAGGAACCAAGGACCATACCTCAATGAATCCCTCTAAAAATCCCACTTGAAAATGCTCCCCAAAGCTTCTTCCCATTTGAAAAGAGATGAAAAATAGCTCCAATTCGCGAAGGGCGAAATATATATGTTTTGGCCCAGAAAAACTGCATCTACGGTCCATTTTATGCTTTTGCGGCCTAATCTACCACACCTACGGATTTTCACTTAAAGGCCTAGATCGCACTTATGGTCACTCTATCGCACCTGCGCCATCGCAGATGCGTCCAGATGCCCACTTCTGCTGCTCCGCCTAACTCACCTATTGTCCGCTTCTGCAGCTTGCTTCTGTATCTATGGGAGTCGCTCCTGCGGCCTCCGAATGCAGATGTGGTATGACAGCAGCCATAAAACTTCACCTGTAAACCCAACTCAAAAATCTCTCGTTAACCATCTAAAATCACCCCGAGTCCCCCGGGACCTCAAACAATAGCACGAACAAGTCATATACCACTACCCAAACTTATACCAATCTTTAAAATACCTCAAACAACATCGAAATACCAAATCATCATCGAATTCAAGCCTAAGAATTCTAGAAACTTCCAATTTACGCTTTTGATCAAAAAGTCTATCAAACATCGTCTGAATGACCTGAAATTTTGCAAGCACGTCACATTTAACACTATGGAGCTACTCCAACTTCGGGAATTCCAATACGACCCTGATATCAAAATCTCACTATCGAACCGAAACTTCAAAAATTCAACTTCCGGTATTTCAAGCCTAAATAAGCTACGGAACTCCAAAACACAATCCGAACATGCTCCTAAACACGAAATCACCCAACGAATCTAATATAACCCTCGAAATTCCATTCTGAGCCCGTCTTCACACTATTCCGACTACGGCTAAAACTCAAATTAAATCCTCCTAATGACTCACAATAGTAGAAACAAATACGGGGAATGCAGTTAATAGGGGATCAGAGCTTTAATTCTTAAAATGACTGGCTGGGTTGTTACATCCTCCCATACATAAACATTTGTTCGTCCTCGAACGAGCATATAAACATACCTGAAGTAGTGAAAAGATGAGGGTAACGGCTGCGCATATCCTGCTCGGTCTCCCAAGTTGCCTCCTCGACCGGCTGACCCCGCCACTAAACCTTCACTGATGCATTATTTTTTAACCTCACCTTTCGAACTTCCCTGTCCAATATTACCACCGGCTCCTCAACATAAGATAGATCCTTGTCCAACTGGACTGAACTGAAATCCAACACGTGTGATGGATGATACCACCGGAGCATCTAAACATAAAATACCAAATGAACTCCTACCAAGTTGGGAGGTAAAGCAAGCTCATAAGCAACCTCCCTAACACGCCTCAATATCTCAAAAGGGCTAATAAACCTCGAACTCAACTTCCCTTTCTTCCCAAATCTAATAACGCCCTTCATAGGTGAAACCCGAAGTAGAACCTGCTCTGATACCAACTTGTCACGACCCAAGTTCGCCCTCCATGAACTGTCGTGATGGTACCTAGTCTCTACGACTAGTAAGCCTAGCAATTGCGGAAAAAGAAACAAAATGCAGAAAAACTAATAAAAACTGAAGATAAACAAATATGGAAGTGTTTAAGATACCGCTCGGCATATACCAATACAAGATCTCAAAAACTGAACAATTCCCAAAACCCGGAATCTCATGAAATCACAAGCTATGAATACTACATTGTGCTCTAACCCCAAAATGTCTAAACAAATGTAAATATATAAGGGCTAATACTATAGGAGAGAATAAAAAGGGACTCCTCGGTCTGCGGACGCGGCAGATATAACTCGAAGTCTCTGGTGAAGCACCTCGCCTCAAGAGTAGTAGGGCTGAGTCGGAATGCCTGGATCTGCACATGAAAAACATGCGCAGAAAGGGTATGAGTACACCACAGAGGTACTCAGCAAGTGTCAAGGCTAACCTCGGTCCAATAGTAATGAGAAAGGTCAGTGCCCTACTGATTATAGCTAAAAATGAGTTAAAACAATATATAATACGACAATATAATTAAATGCTAACAGTATGAACTAACACAGGATAATAAGAATAACAACAACTATTATAGAGACTGAAGTAATTACGGAAAGAACACAGCTCAGCATAGAGATAACAACTGGGGATCTCCCAGGATACTGTCCTGTAGTCCCAAATATAGATATCCAGTGGATATCCTGAGATACCGTCCTGTAGTCCAACTTATAGTGCACAGGGATCTACCGGAATCCCGTTCCATAGTCCCAGATGTATTTAATAGTGCGCTCGGACTGCTCTTCCGTTTGAGGGTGAAATGTTGTACTCAACACCACCTGAGTACCCAACTTATGTTGTACGGCCCTCCAGAAGCGTGATGTGAACTGAGTACCTCTATCTGAAATAATAGAAACTGGAATACCATGCAGAAGGATAATGTCCCGAATATAAATCTCCACCAATCACTCCGAAGAATAGGTGGTACACAAAGGAATGAAATGCGCGGACTTGGTCAGCCGATCCATAATAACCCAAATGGAATTGAACTTCCTCAAAGTCCGTGGGAGCCTAGTTACGAACAATTCTCAATTTAATCAAATTCACACCAAGGTAAAACATGTATTTCTAACCTAGCATGCTTCACATAATCCAAATAAGGCAGTAGAGAAAATAATCAATTAAGTCAATTACACATGCTTCTCTAAGCTAACAGCAGGCTTAAATTGTAAGTAGTATAAACAGGAAAGGAAACACAATTTTAGTTACTTAATGAAAACCGAATTTTCTACAATTAGCACAAGTATGCACTCGGCACCACACGTACAAGGAATTTCAAGTATCGACAATACCAAATCCTAAGGGGAATTCCCCCATAGAAGGTTAGGCAAGCCACTTACCTCGAACCGGCTCAAAATCAACCTGAAACTACGCTCTTGCCATGAGTACTCGACTCCAAATGGCATAAATATATTCAAATCAATTACATAATGTAAATTAAACTTCAAGCAACTGATTCCCTTAATTAATTATAAGCTAATACGCGAAATTAGGAAAAATGACCAACCCCCCCCCCAAGGCCCATGTCTCAGAATCGGGTAAAATTTATAAATTCGGAATCCTCACACTCTCACGAGTTCAGTCATAGCAAAAGTACCAACATCGGACCCCTAATGGTCCCTCAAATCGTCACTCATTGCTCTCCAATTAATCAAGCCCTAACGCCTAATTTACCACTAATTTTCCTACAAATTTCATGCTTAGAATGATAAAAATTACCATAATAACTAGTTTAGAAACCAAGGACCTTACCTCAATGAATCCATTTGAAAATCCCCCTTGAAAATACTTCCCAAAGCTTCTTCCCATTTGAAAAGAGATGAAAAATAGCTTAAATTCGCGAAGGGCAAAATATATATGTTCTGACCGAGCAAAAATGCATCGGCGGTCTATTTTACGCTTTTGCAGGCCTGCTTCTGCGGCCTAATCCACCGCACATGTGGATTTTCACTTAAAGGCCTGGACCGCACCTCCGGTCACTCTATCGCACCTGCGCCATCGTAGGTACGTCTAGATGCCCACTTCTGTGGCTTCGTGTAACGACCCGACCGGTCGTTTTTGGAATTTACGCCCCGATCCCCCATTAACTGCTTCCCTTAAATTCATTTCTGCTATTTTGGTTTGTCGGGACGTTCGGTGTTAAGGATTCGGAGTGTTTTAGGACACTTAGTCCCTAAATGAGAGCTTAAGAGTTGAAAAAATGGTCCGTATTCGAAACAGTGTGAAGACAATCTCGGAATGGAAATCTGATGGTTCCATTAGCTTCGTTAGATGATTACGGGGTTAGGGGCATGTTCGGAATGTATTTTGGAGGCTCGTAACTCATTTAGGCTTGAAATGCCGAAGTTTGAATTTTTGAAGTTTCCGGTTCGATAGTGAGCTTTTGATCTGAGGGTCAGATTTGAATTCTGAAAGTTGTAGTAGCTCCGACATGTCATTTGGGATGTGTGTGTAAAATTTTAGGACATTTGGGCGAGGTTTGGTTAGGTTTTTCATCGAAAGTGTATTTTGTTGGAATTTGAAGTCCTTAGGCTAAAGATTTAATCAGATTTCCAGTGTTGTTTTAGGTGTTTTAAGGATTGGTGCAAGTCCGAGTAAGGTATTAGGTGGTATTGGTGCCTTTGGTTGAGGTCCCGGGGGCCTCGGGATAATTTCGGGTGGTTAACGGGGAAAATTTCTAAGTTTGCTACAGCTGGTATTTTTTACCCTTCTGGTGTTTTCGCTTTTGTGGTTGGGAACCGTAGAAGCGGCTTCCTCACCGCAAAAGCGAGGTTTGGCCTTCCCCTCAGAGACCGCAGAAGCGGTCACCTTTCCGCAGGAGCGAAACCGCAGGAGCGGTGATCTGTTCGCAGAAGCGGGACCTGTTCCCTTAAGTGAAAACCGCAAAAGCGGTTGGCTTTCCGCTTAAGCGGGACCGCAAAAGCGGTCCCTTATCCGCATAAACGGAAATGACTGTTCAGAAGTATCAATTTTGAGGGTTTAATTTCATAAGTTTGAAAATCGATTGAGAGCACAGGAGAAGGCAATTTCGAGTGGGTTTTGAAGAGAAAATCATTGGGTAATGTTTCTTTGATCCCTTTTCATTATATTTCATCATTATATATTTAAATACATCATTGGAATTTGAATTTAGGATCAAAACTTGGTGATTTGGGGTAAAACTTCATAGACCAAAATATTGGATTTTGAGAGGGCATTTGACCTCCGATTTAAGAGATTTTTATATGGTTAGAATCGTTAGAGTACGAGGCTTCTGAAAATGTAAAAATTATTCGATTCCAAGGCATTGGCTGGAGGGGCATTTTTGTCATTTTACCTATTTTCGCGCCCTAGCTTTAATTTTAATCGTAGAATCAGTTGTTTGCAATATTATTTACGATGTGTAATTGAATTGAATAGATTTGGGCTATTTGGAGCCGGATACTCATGGCAAAGGCGCGGTTTCTAATGATATTGAGCCGGTTCGAGGTAAGTGGCTTGTCTAACCTTGTATGGGGGACCTTTCCCCTTAGGGTTTGTTTCTTGATATTTGAGTGCCTTGTATGTGAGGTGATGAGCGCGTACTTGAGCCGATTGATGAAAATCTGAGTTCACTTAAGTTGTTGATATTTAGCTTTCTTTCTTACTTGCTCTATCCTACTTGAAAATCATACTTGTGCTAGATTAGGAAAGCATGTTTAGCTGACTTGATTGCCTAATTGCTTAAGTTGTTTTGACTGTACTACGTGAAGCATGCTAGGCTAGTTCTATCTGCTACTCTGTCTTTCGTACTTTATTCCTTGGTTTGTTTCTGGCTGTGATTGCGCATTTACATTGGGACTACAGATGTGGGGTTCCGGTAGCTCTCCCCCCCCTCCCCCTTGTTTGTTTACTTTGGGACTACGGGTTCGATTCCCGAGAGATCCCCCTGCACTTTATTTTTGGGACTACGGGACGGTATCCCGGGAGATCCCCCTGCACATTGATGATTGGACTACAGGATGGTATCCCGGGAGATCCTTTGGTATTGGTACGAGAGTTGGACTACGGGACAGTATCTCGGGAGATCTATTGGACAGTTGAGGAAAGCACTACAGGACGGTATCCTGGGAGACCCTCATTGGTATCTTGATATTGAACTGTGTTTACTCTGTGTTTCTGCTCAATCCTTGTAGTTATTATTGCTTCGTTGAATTGTCTTATTACATTGCTACGTTTATTATTTTTGTCGGATTTCCACACCGTTAATTATTACTATTGTTATATTTTTGCCTTAGTAGGGCCCTGACCTTTCCTCGTCAATACCCAACCGAGGTTAGGCTTGGCACTTACTAAGTACCACTGTGGTGTACTCATGCCCTTCCTGCGCATGATTTTCATGTGTAGATCATCCAGGTACCTCTACTCAGGCACACTATCAGTGAGACTGGAGGACCACAGAGACTTCGAGGTAGTTCTGCTGCGTCCACAGAACGACAAGTCACCCTCTTACTCTATCTTTAGTATCTAGTTTCCTCTCTTTCGGTTGTTAGAATATTCTGGAGTTTTGGAGCCACACTGTACATTTCTATAGCCTGTGTTTCCCGTGAGTTTCCGGGTCTTTGGAAATTTTAGTAGACTCGTGTTATTTAGTTGTACATGCCGAGTGGCATCCAGTACAGTTACTTCTAGTGATTTAATTTGGTTTTTCTCTATTTTTTCCGCAAATATTATATTTTCCGCAATATTTGGCTTACCTGGTTGTGGGGACTAGGTGCCATCATGACATGTTCACGATTGGTGAACTAAGGTCGTGACAAGTTGGTATCAGAGCTCTAGATTTATAGGAGCCACGGGACACAGGCCGGTTTATTAGAGTCTCGCTGATCGGTACGGAGACGTCTGTATTTATCTACGAGAGGCTATGTAACTATTTAGGAAAGATCTTCATTTCTTTTGAATTCCTTGTCGTGGGATATTTTGACATCAATTTTAAACTTCTGTCTTTTATTCTCTCACAGATGGTGAGGACACATGCTACACGAGAGGACCAGGCACCCGCGCCCCGTGCTACCACAATCAGAGGCCGCGGCCGGGGTAGAGGTCGAGGACGTGCACGTGGTGCAGCCACAACACCTGCGTGAGCCGCCGCCGAGGTACCACCAGCAGATTTGGCCGAAGCCCAGGCACCTGGCACACCTACGACAGCTACTACTACTCCAGCGCTCCAGGAGACTGTGGCTCAGTTCATGAGCATGCACACTACCTTGGCTCAGGCGGGGTTGCTTCCCCTCACTGCAGCCCCATCCCAGGCCGGGGGAGGGGCCCAGACTCCCGCAGCCCGCACTCCTGAGCAAAGAGTGCAGATGGAGCAGGTCCCAAAGGTTATTCTTGTACGGCCTGCAGCACCAGCACAGCCCGGGGATGGGTCAGCGGTTTTCGAAGACGAGCAGCGTAGACTAGAGAGGTTCAAGAAGTATGATCCCCCAGTGTTCAGTGGCCTAGCATCAGATGATGCCTTAGAATTTTTGGAGGAGTGCCACCGTATCCTTTGCACCATGGGCATAGTGGAGTCTAGCGGGGTCTCTTTCACCACCTTTCAGCTTCGGGGAGCCGCCTATGAATGGTGGCGTGCTTTTGAGTTGGACAGTCAAGTCGAGTCTGCCTCACTGACTTGGACCCAATTCTCAGACATGTTTATGAGAGAGTTTGTTCCCCAGAGCCTCAGGGATTCATGGCGCACGGAGTTTGAGCACTTGCGCCAGGGTGCTATAACAGTTTCAGAGTATGCCATCTGTTATACCAGGTTGGCTAGACATGCACCGGCTTTGGTTGCCACAATTCGGGAGAGAGTTCAGAGATTTAGCGAGGGTCTTATTCCGCCCATCCGTTCCAGCATGGCTCGAGACTTAGAGATGGATATTCCTTACCAGTAGGTAGTGAGCATTGCCAGGAGGATTGAGGGTACGCTCGCTAGGGAGCGAGGGGAGAGGGAGGCCAAGAGGTCTCGAGAGTCGGGTCACTACTCTGGTACCCGTACCCCATCAGCAAGTCATTATGGTAGGGGTTATTTTGGTCGCCCTGTATATTCAGCTTTGCCAGCAGCCGGTAGTACACCAGCTCTGCCTGCACCTCAGGAGCCTTATTATGCACTCCAGTTTCTAGTGCGCCTCCTACGCAGGGTGCTTCCAGAGGTCAGTCTAGTAGGCCTAGCCCTAGTCAGTCACAGCCACCGCATCCTCCCAGAGGTTGTTTCGACTGTGGTGATACACGTCACATAGTTAGGGACTACCCCAGACTTGGTAAGGGTGCATCTTCACAGACTGCTCAGCCGCAGCGGGGTCCTCACAGTTCTCAGGCTATGATTACAGCTCCAGCTGCTGCCCCGCCTGCCCAGCCAGCCAGGGGCGGAGGCTGGGGAGATAGAGGTCGCCCTCACAAGAGGGGTCGGGCCAGATATTATTGTATTCCTACTCGCACTAAGGCGGTTGCCTCCGATTCCGTCATCACACGTATTATTTTGGTTTGTCACAGAGAGGCATCGGTTCTATTCGATCCAGGCTCTACTTATTCCTAAGTGTCTTCTTATTTTGCTTCGCATTTGGGTGTGCCTCGGGATTCTTTGAGTGCCCCCGTTTATGTTTCTACTCCTGTGGGAGATTCTCTTGTTGTGGACCACGTTTACCGATCGTGCTTGGTTACTATTCATGGTTTTGAGACCAGGGCGGATCTATTATTGCTCGGTATGGATGACTTTGATATTATTCTGGGCATGGATTGGTTGTCGCCCCAACATGCTATTCTTTATTGTCACGCCAAGACCGTGACGCTGGCTATGTCAGGTGTTCCACGTATTGCGTGGAGTGGTACTTTAGATCATACTCCCAGTAGAGTTATCTATTTACTTAAAGCTCAACGTATGGTTGAGAAGGGGTGTGCCACATATTTAGCTTATGTGAGAGATGTCAGTGTTGATACCCCTTCTGTTGATTCAGTCCAAGTGGTACGGGATTTCCCNTTTTATTCGGCCCAGTGTTTCGCCGTGGGGTGCTCCTATCTTGTTTGTGAAGAAGAAGGATAGTTCTATGCGTATGTGCATTGATTATCGCCAGTTGAAAAAAGTTACAGTGAAGAACTGTTATCCTTTACCTCGTATTGATGATCTGTTTGACCAGCTTCAGGGCGCACAGGTTTTTCCAAGATTGATTTGCACTCAGGTTGCCGTCAGTTGAAGATTCGGGAGCCAGATATCCTGAAGACTACCTTCAGGACTCGGTATGGTCATTACGAGTTTCTTGTCATGTCATTTGGGCTGACTAATGCCCCGACAGCTTTTATACGTTTGATGCATAGTGTATTCAGGCCATATCTTGACTCATTCGTTATCGTTTTTATTGATGATATTCTAGTATATTCCCGGAGTTGGGAAGAACATGAGCAGCACTTGAGGACAGTGCTTTAGACCTTGAGAGAGAAGAAATTATATGCAAAGTTCTCAAAATGTGAGTTTTGGCTGAGTTCTGTGGCATTCCTAGGCCACGTGGTATCGAGTAAGGGCATTCGAGTGGATCCGAGGAAGGTGGAGGCCATGCAGAGTTGGCCCAGGCCCTCCTCAGCTACAGAGATCCGCAGTTTCCTTGGCTTGGCGGGTTATTACCGTCACTTTATGGAGGGGTTTTCATCAATTACGGCCCCTATGACTAGATTGACCCAAAAGGGTGCCCCATTTCAGTGGACAGAGGAGTGTGAGGCGAGCTTCCAAAATCTCAAGACAGCTTTGACTTCAGCCCCAATCTTGATGCTGCCTACCGGTTCGGGGTCTTATACAGTTTATTGTGATGCCTCACGAGTTGGACTTGGAGCAGTGTTGATGCAGGACGGTAGGGTGATTGCCTACGCGTCCAGACAGTTGAAGGTACATGAAAAGAACTACCATGTACACGATCTTGAGTTAGCTACCATTGTTCATGCCTTGAAGATCTGGCGTCATTATTTGTACGGGGTGCCTTGTGAGATCTATACTGACCATCGGAGTTTGCAACACTTTCTTAAGCAGAAGGACCTAAATATGCGTCAGAGGAGATGGTTAGAGTTGTTAAAGGATTATGATATTACTATTCTTTATCATCTGAGCAAGGCCAATGTGGTAACCGATGCCTTGAGTCACGGAGCGGAGAGTTTGGGGAGTTTGGCATATTTACCAGCCTCATAGAGACCTATGGCGATGGATGTTCAGGCCTTAGCTAGCCAGTTCGTGAGATTGGACCTTTCGGAGCCCAGTCGGGTTCTAGCCTGTGTGGTTTCTCGATCTTCCCTATTTGATCATATCAGGGAGCGGCAGTATGATGACCCTCATTTGCGTGTTCTTCAGCACATAGTTCAGCGTGGTGATTCCAGAGATGTGACCATCGGGGATGATAGGGTATTGAGGATGCAGGGCTGGATTTGTGTGCCCAATGTTGATGTTCTTCGAGAGTTGATTCTAGTAGAGGCCTATAGTTAGCGGTATTCCATCCATCCTGGTGCTGCAAAGATGTATCAGGACTTGAGGCAACACTATTGGTGGAGGCGGATGAAGAAGGATATAGTTGACTACGTGTCTAGATGCCTCAACTGCCAGCAGGTGAAGTATATGCACCAGCGTCCGGGTGGTTTGCTTCAGCAGATTGAGATCCCAGAGTGAAAATGGGATCGTATCACCATGGACTTTGTATCTAGGCTCCCATGGACCGTGAGGAAGTTCGGTTCTATTTGGGTCATTATGGATCAGCTAACCAAGTCCACTCATTTCATTCCTGTGTGTACCACTTATTCATCAGAGTGGTTGGCGGAGATTTATATCAGGGAGATCGTCTATTTGCATGGTATTCCAGTTTCTATCATCTCAGATAGAGGCACTCAGTTTACATCACGGTTCTGGAGAGCCGTGCATCAGGAGTTAGGCACTCGACTAGAGTTGAGCACGGCATTTCACCCCCAGACGGACGGACAGTACGAGCGCACTATTTAGATTCTGGAGGATATGCTCCGTGCGTGCGTGATTAAGTTTGGAGGGTCATGTGATAATTTCCTGCCACTGGCGGAGTTTGCTTATAACAACAGTTATCAGTCCAGCATTGAGATAGCACCATATGAGGCTCTATACGGTAGGAGGTGTAGATCTCCGGTGGGTTGGTTTGAGCCGGGTGAGGCCAGGCTATTCGGCACAGAGATGGTCGAGGATGCAATGGAGAAGGTTAAGGTGATTCAGGATAGACTCCGTGCAGCCCAGTCCAGAGAGAAGAGTTACGCGGACAAGAAGGTTCGTGATGTTGCATATATGGTGGCTGAGCAGGTTCTGCTTCGGGTCTCGCCTATAAAGGGTGTCATGAGGTTTGGATAAAAGGGGAAGCTAAGTCCGAGGTTTATTGGCCCTTTTGAGATCTTGAGGCGAGTTGGGGAGGTTGCTTATCAGCTTGCCTTACCTCCCAGCCTAGCCGGAGTTCATCCGGTATTTCATGTTTCGATGCTCCAGAGATATCACGGTGATCCGTCGCACGTGTTAGATTTTAGTTCAGTCCAGTTGGACAAGGATCTATCCTATGTTGAGGAGCCAGTGGCTATTTTTGGCAGGCAGATCAGGAAGTTGAGGTCAAAAAATATAGCTTCAGTGAAGGTGCAGTGGCGGGGTCAGCCGACTGAGGAGGCGACTTGGGAGAACGAGCAGGATATGCGCAACTAGTACCCTTATCTTTTTACTACTTCAGGTATGTTCTCTATGCTCGTTCGAGGACAAACGAATGTTTAAGTGTAGGAGGATGTAACGATCCAGCCGGTTGTTTTTGGAATTTATGCCCCGATCCCCCATTAACTGCTTCCCCTAAGTTCATTTCTGCTATTTTGGTTTGTCGGGACGTTCGGTGTTAGGATTCAGAGTGTTTTGGGACACTTAGTCCCCAAATGAGAGCTTAAGAGTTGAAAAAATGGTTCGTATTCTGAACATTGTGAAGACGACCTCGAAATGGAAATCTGAGTGTTCCGTTAGCTCCGTTAGATGATTTCGGGGTTGGGGGCGTGTTTGGAATGTATTTTGGAGGCTCGTAGTTCATTTAGGCTTGAAATGCTGAAGTTTGAATTTTTAAAGTTTCCGGTTCGATAGTGAGTTTTTCATCCGAGGGTCAGATTTGAATTCTGAAAGTTGCAGTAGCTCCGTCATGTCATTTGGGATGTGTGTGTAAGATTTCAGGTCATTTGAGCGAGGTTTGGTTAGGTTTTTTATTGAAAGTGTGTTTTGTTGGAATTTGAAGTTCTTAGGCTTGAATCTTTGATTTAATCGGATTTCCGGTGTTGTTTTAGGTGTTTTATGGATTGGTGCAAGTTCGAATAAGGTATTAGGTGGTATTGTGCCTTCGGTTGAGGTCCCGAGGACCTCGGGATGATTTCGGGTTGTTAACGGGGAAAATTTCTAAGTTTGCTGCAATTGATATTTTTGACCCTTCTGGTGTTTTCGCTTCTACAGTTGGGAAATGCAGAAGCGGCTTCCTCACCGCAAAAGCGAGGTTTGGCCTAGCCCTCAGAGACCGCAGAAGCGGTCACCTTTCCGCAGGAGCGGAACCATAGGAGCGGTGATCTGTTCGCAGAAGCGTGACCTGTTCCCCTAAGTGAAAACCGCAGAAGAGGTTCGCTTTCCGCTTAAGCAGGACCGCAGAAGCGGTCCCTTGTCCGCAGAAGCAGAAATGACTGTTCAGAAGTATCAATTTCGAGGGTTTAATTTCATAAGTTTGAAAATCGATTGAGAGCACGGGAGAAGACAATTTCAAGTGGTTTTTGAAGAGAAAATCATTTGGTAGTTTCTTTGATCCCTTTTCATTATATTTCATCATTATATAGTTAAATACATCATTGGAATTAGAATTTAGGATCAAAACTTGGTGATTTGGGGTAAAACTTCATAAACCAAACTATTGAGTTTTGAGGGGGGCATTTGACCTCCGATTTGGGAGATGTTTATATGGTTAGAATCGTGAGAGTACGAGGGTTCTAAAAATGTAAAAATTATTCGATTCCGAGACGTTGGCTAGAGGGGCATTTTGGTCATTTTACCTATTTTCACGCCCTAGCTTGAATTTTAGTTGTGGAATCAGTTGTTTGCAATATTATTTACGATGTGTAATTGAATTGAATAGATTTGGGCCATTTAGAGTCGCATACTCGTGGAAAAGGCGCGGTTTCTAGTGATATTGAGCCGGTTTGAGGTTAGTGGCTTGTCTAACCTTGTGTGGGGGACCTTTCCCCTCAGGATTTGTTTCTTGATATTTGAGTGCCTTGTACGTGAGGTGACGAGCGCGTACTTGAGCCGAATGATGAAGATCCGATTTCACTTAATTTGTTGATATTTAGCTTTCTTTCTTACTTGCTCTATCCTACCTAAAAATCATACTTGTGCTAGATTAGGAAAACATGTTTAGCTGACTTGACTGCCTAATTGCTTAGGTTGTTTTGACTGTACTACGTGAAGCATGCTAGGCTAGTTCTGTCTGTTGCTCTGTCTTTCATACTTTATTCCTTGGTTTGTTTCTGGCTGTGATTGCACATTTACATTGGGACTACGGATGTGGGATTCCGGTAGCTCCCTCCCTTATTTGTTTACTTTGGGACTACGGGTTCAATTCCCGGGAGATCCCCCTGCACTTTATTTTTGGGACTACGGGATGGTATCTCGGAACATCCCCCTGCACATTGATGATTAGACTACGGGACGGTATCCCAGGAGATCCTTTGGTATTGGTACGAGAGTTGGACTACGGGACGGTATCCCGGGAGATCCACTGGACAGTTGAGGAAAGGGCTATAGGACGGTATCCTGGGAGACCCTCATTGGTATCTTGATATTGAACTGCGTTTACTCTGTGTTTCTGCTCCATCCTTGTAGTTATTATTGCTTCGTTGAATTGTCTTATTATATTACTGTGTTTATTATTTTTGCTGGATTTCCACACCGTTAGTTATTACTATTGTTATATTTTTGCCTCAGCAGGGCCCTGACCTTTCCTCGTCACTACCCAACCGAGGTTAGGCTTGGCACTTACTGAGTACCGTTGTGGTGTACTCATGCCCTTCCTGCGCATGTTTTTCATGTGCAGATCATCCAGGTACCTCTACTCAGGCGCACTATCAGTGAGGCAGGAGGACCACAGAGACTTCGAGGTAGTTCTGCTGCGTCCGCAAAACAGCGAGTCTCCCTCTTACTCTATCTTTAGTATCTAGTTTCCTCTCTATCGGTTGTTTGAATATTCTGGAGTTTTGGAGCCATACTGTACATTTCTATAGCCTGTGTTGCCCGTGAGTTTTCGGGTCTTTGGGAATTTTAGTAGACTCGTGTTATTGAGGTGTACATGCCGAGTGGCATCCAGTACAGTTACTTCTAGTGAATTAATTTGGTTTTTCTCTGTTTTTCCGCAAATATTATATTTTCCGCAATATTTGGCTTACCTGGTCATGGGGACTAGGTGCCATCACGACATGTTCACGATCAGTGAACTACGATCGTGACACTCCACCTGACTCACCTATTGGCCACTTATGTGGCTTGCTTCCCCATCTGTGGGAGTTGCACCTATGGCCACCAATCGCAGATGTGGTTATGACAGCAGCCATAAAACTTTAGCTGCAAACCTAACTCAAAAATATCCCCTTAACCATCTGAAATCACCCTGAGGCCCCCGGGACCTTAACCAACAGCACGAACAAGTCATATAACACTATCCAAACTTATACTAATCTTTAAAACACCTCAAACAACATTAAAACACCAAATCATCATTGAATTCAAGCCTAAGAATTCCAAAAACTTCCAATTTACTTTTTCGATCAAAAAGTCTATCAACCCTCGTTTGAATGACCTGAAATTTTGCAAGGACTTAACATTAAACACTACGGAGCAACTACAACTTTCAGAATTCCATTCCGACCCCGATATCGAAATCTCACTATCGAACCAGAACTTCAAAAATTTAATTTTCGGCATTTCAAGCCTAAATAAGCTACGGACCTCCAAAAAAACAATCTGAACACGCTCCTAAATCCGAAATCACCCAATGGAGCTAGCGAAACCCTCGGTATTCCATTCCGAGGCTATCTTCACACTATTTCAACTATGACTAAATTCTAAAACTTAAGCTCTCATTTAGGGACTAAGTGTCCCAAAATACTCCGAAACTCAAATTAAATCATCCCGGCGACTCACAATAGTAGAAACAAACACGGGGAATGCAGTTAATAGGGGATCGAGGCATTAATTATTAAAACGACCGGCCGTATCATTACAGTAAGAAAACTAATAAAAAACAATCATGTTAGGCATTTGAAGAAAGCAAAAGTGGAGATGCACCACCCTCAAATGCCACGATGTACGATGACCTTGGAGGATTTCTTGCCATCTTGGTTCCGCATGAAGATTTTTCGTGATGGTATTGAGGCCTCTTGTTGTAATGCTGATAAAGGGGAAGAAAAGAGTGATGACCTACCATTGGCAGCATCTTCGGAAAAGCTCATCGAGTCCACCCCTCAAGAAGCTAATGTGTGTGTGGAAAAAGTCTTGTTCACAAAGGACGATCTTCTGCTAGGTGACACTCTTCATAATCGCCCATTGTACCTGGATGGCTATATGCGTGATGAAAGGGTAAATCGAATTTTGGTTGATGTGGGATCCTCAGTAAATATCTTGCCAATTCACACTGTGAAAGAACTTGGTATTCCCTTGAACGAACTCTCGGAAAGTCATGTGATGATTCAAGGATTCAACCAAGAGGGGCAAAGAGCCATAGGTGTGATCAGGCTGGAAATCACCATTGAAGATACGCAATCAAGTGCATGGCTACATGTGATCGATGCAAAGATGATCATGCTCAATTGAGTCTCACAAAAGACTGTGCGGGCGTTGCAAATATAGTCTGGGTATTTCTGCCCAGAGTCGAACCACAGAGAATTAACCTATCAATTACTCTTGTCATATTTACTAGATTCACATAATAAATTTATCCAAACTTTGTACTTCGCAATTAATGATATATCTAACAACTAAACCGAAAGTAAATAAAGCTGGAAGTAAACTAAGCTTGCTTGTATATAATTGGAATAAGATCTAAGGTAATGGTTCCCCCATTGTTGATTTCCTGGGTTGAATATGTATTATAACTCAGACTTAGTTGTCTCTATCAATCATGAATGCTCTAGCTATCATAAATCTTTCTCAAGCAATTGTGATAATATACTAGACGCACTTTCTCAAGTTACGCTAGCTAGATTCATAAAACAGTTCACTTAGATTGCACCCGAGGTATTGTTATCTCTAATCTAACCTCTGAACCCTCGGTTATGACTCTTATCTATACTCCGGGAGTGATGTTGTTCATACAATCACCTAAATATTCACTCTCTCTCAAGCAGATACATACTAAATATGAACGAATAATTGAGGGCCCTTTCAACTAACCACAATCAAAACATAGATGAACAAATAGAGATTAACAGCCAATTTCAAATATATTAATATAACAACCAAGTCATCCCCAACGGGTTTCACCAAAACCTTAGGTTAAAGTATTTAGCTACTCATGACAATGGAAGATAAAACCAATAGATTATTCATAATGGAAGAATTGCAATAAACATAGAAGAGAATAGAAAACTATAATGTTTTGGGTGATCTCTCACACTTGTTCCTCTTCCAAAAGTAATCTCAAAACTAAGCCTCCTTTATTGTGGGCGATTTTCTACATCTTATAAGGGTTTTACACCGAGTTTCCCCGATTTGACACTTTGGTCCCTGAACTTTCCGCGTCCAGCCGCGGTCCTACCGCGGTTATGCCAGGACCGCGGCCAGAATGGCTTTCTGAATATGCAGCAGTGTTCTACTACGGTCCTACCGCGGTTACGCCCGGACAGAGGTAGACCAGTTTCAGTTTTGGCTTTGTCCCTTCGCTTGGTGCACTTTGTGGATATTGTATGATTGGCCTCCTTTTCTCCGTAATTGATCCCAAAAATACTCTACAGACTTCTTTTATTGTATATAGCCTTCAAATCATGAAAAGCACTAATCAGAGCATTTTGTTATCACTTTTTACCATAAGAGCGATACAAAAATGTGGTTCTTAAGGGCCTAATTATAGTCTAATTTACCTATTATCAACACCCCACACTTAAATCCTTTCTCATCCTCGAGAAAGTTGAACCACACTTCTAGGCCTAATAATTGATGCATTACCCTGTTCTTGTCACACCCGCCATTATGAAAGAACAACCTAAGCAGTGCAACAGCCACACCTCAGGTGAAGACTCTAATGCCATGCCACACTAGTGCTTACTCTATGTACTCTAAACAAAGGTGAAGACTCGCTTTTTCTTCACGAGTTAAATGCCCTCACATCACATTTTTTATAGAAGTTCCATACACATGAAATCAAACCACAAGGAACTATAGATAGAACGAATTCACTCACTCTCAGCAAAAAACATTCACATGCCACACAGATACACCATAAGCTTGACCTTAGTGTAATACTCAACTAATCGAGTTCATTCAATCTTGGATCAATTAGGAATTTATTTGGTTGTAATGTAGGCTACGGGACGGGTAGGATACATTTAGATATAACAGTTACTACACTTCCCTAAGCACTTTAATACATACATTTTAACATTTAAACCCCATACTTATGTCAAACCAAATTCCACCTTCATATCAATGTAAATTACTCCATTCTTCTTTAAGCACACTTACGTCAAGAGCCACCACTTATCAAGGTATTATTTTCTTTTTTTTATTTTCAATTGAATTGGCTCTTCCTATTCCAAAACATTGCACCTTTCTCCTTATTTAATTAGTTCCACTTAAAAGCCAAACCAACCACCCTACACTTTAAATTTTACAAAGTTCATAACAATTCAAGTGCTCATGAGAAGTGAAAAGGTTCAAATAGATGGTTAATTCAAACAAATGGGTAAGGCTTGTAATGTGGTTGCCAAAGAAAAGGATTATAGGCTCAAAGAGGTTAACTACGATACATACAATTAGGTGGGTAAAATATACATATCTTGCTCAACAAGAAAATGCCTATATCACTTCCAAGACTGAACAACACTACTATTTTGCTTTGCAAACACACAGGGCAAGTTCTAGGTATCACATGCAAGCACAGAATACAAGTATTACCTCACACACACTTGTCATGTAACTCATTCCGAATTATTTGTCGACACACTCACAAGAGCGTCCAAGTAAGACAAGGTGTGCAAAATTAAGGCATAAGATTAAGAGTCTACAAGTGAGCCTAGACGTCGCACCCTCAAGTTAGTTTTAGTTATTTGCAGGTATGTACACTACGAGATGCATTCTTTCCCTCATCCATCTTAGCCCCAGAGGATCCTAAGGGCCCTAAAAAATATTAACGAAAAATATACCTAACCCGGTTCAAGAAAAGCCCTTGGAAAAGAACCGTGGTCAAAAGAAAAACTAAGAGGGAATTACTACACTACCTAAAAAGAAAATAAAATAAGAAAAATCTTTTTGGCTTTTTTTTTTCTTTTGTTAGACTACTTCCCTCAAGAATACTTATCTAAGTGGTTCGTCATCAGGAAGAGTCTCCTACCTTTTCTAGAATTTTTTTTTATATATTCAACCTTAGCCCTCAAGAAACCCGTCGACAAGTGTCTGTCGTTGGGCCAAGTTGGTGACGTCTAAGATAAGTACAAACAAAAATAGAGGCCCAAAACTACAACATACTTAATGCATATATACATTAACAATACACAACACTAAGTCAAGTCTCCCACCCCACACAAAAAGAATATGGCATGTCCCCATGTCATAAAACAAATAATGTGCAGAAGGGTAAGAAAACTTCCCTGGTTATTACTCGGAGTCAGAGATGGTGTTGTGGTCCAATTTACAAGCTCTCCCTATAGCACGGAACCAAGCCATCATCCGACTCTCAGACCTAGCATGCCGTCTAGACATGGCATCCAAACGTACATGCCAGCCATCTACCGAGGTGCGAAGTTCTGCCACCTCTTCTTCCATAGAAGGCAACCTGGGTCGGCTGGAGTGTGATCTAGAGAACTCCCCCCCCCCCCCAGTTTGGGGTTGTCGAGAGGATCTGGCTGCATCATAAGATCTCCTGGGTGGTGCCATGGGTGCTGGGGCATTATCATCGTCGTCAAGATCAATGGGTGTGGGTGCATCTCTGCCCACTTTGATATTCGTAACTCTGAATGCTGTTTTTGGGGGCAAAGTTCCATCCGTAGGACTGGTGGGTATATCAGCCAGCAGACATAACCTCGTCACAAGTGAGGGGAAGTAAAACCCCTTAGTCATCAGAGGTGACCGGAGTAGCATTTCATCTCCAATAATTTTTACTACATCAACATCCTTCTTAGTTACAAAGCACCAAACCAATAGAGCCTGTAAGCTGTTCACATCTGACGTGGTGCCCATGGGCAATAACCTGCTGCAAATAATGGTGAACCAGCACTTAGCCTCCCATGTGAACAACCTGGAGTTAAGGGTCATGTACTCCTGTATCCATACTGGCCTTCCCCCTGAGCATATTGTCTCAATCAGAGAGTCCTAATGGACCCCTGGGGAGTTGTGGTAATAATCAATTTCACCACTGAACGGAGGCAGCTGCAAGACCTGGCGAATCTTCGGTAATGAGGCATCTACCACTTTGCCCCTCATAACTACAGAACGGCACATATGTTTCGGGCAGTTCGCGTAGAACTCCCGGACCATCATTGGGTTGGCCGTTTCAGGTTCTTCGAACAAGAACTCCATCCCCCTCCATCTGATTTCCTCGTACATGTTCAGTTTTTTTACACAGAGGCAGCCCTATCAATAGCAATCTCAGGGACAAAGCTTTTTGTAGCTTTAGCGTGAAACCTGTCCTCTGCCTCCTGTGACGCGAACCGGGTGGCATCATACGTCGGCATTTCGTTAGTACTTTTCGAGTTCCGATGCTTCTTTCGGGCCATGTTACCTGCAATCAATTCAGTTTAACAATCAGGTGCAACCTAACATGTGCCAGGCGGATGGGTACTCAGACTTCGCTACCCGCTGGCACCAAACAGTTCCGTTTTTGTCAAGCATGGCCAGTATAACCATCTAGTAAGGTGCAAAAGTTGACAACATCCACTATTGGACCCATAGCACTATCAATGCTACAATTCTGCCTTATAAGAACCCACGCAAGCTTCCACAAATTAATAATTGTTAAGTGCTACCACCACCCACCCACATGTTGTACTACACCCATACCAAAATTGTCAACAAGGAACACACCCCCCGCTTCGACACAAATCAACCCCAAACACCAACTACAACACCAAACTTGGAGTTTAAGACCCCATTGCAACTAAAATCAAGAATTCTACATAGTAACTTCTACATAATGCAAAGTACACACAACAAAAGAAAGAGTAGAACAACTTAAAAATTACAGAAAAGTCTTGGGGACAGATATGGGGGGTTTGTGGAGAGGTAGGGGGGCGGATTGTGAGGGGATTATGAAGAGGTAGGGGCGGTTTGTGGTGGGGGAGGTTGTGGAGAGGTAGTGGGAGCGGGCAATTT
>MU729212.1:146786-156787 GCA_026770625.1 Nicotiana glauca
CGATTCTGCGATCGTAGAATGGGCCGCATTTTTTACATCATCTTAGACCAATTTTCTGCTTCACTCTGCGGTAGGAATGCGGTCGCATAGCTGATCTGCGACCGCATTCTTGACCGCAGAATTGACAATTTTCTGGAAAAATTTATTCTTTTGATTTTTAAAGCTTAGAACACCACCGAGGGTCCGAACCGCGACGAGCTTGCGAGCCGCGAAGAAGTCTATGCATTCCTAACACAATATTCGGGCCTTGACACTATGAGCTACTAGGTTTTAAGCACAAAATTTTATGGGGCCTTACAAGAAAATTAGGGCTCGTAAGAAAATCATTTGCAATTAGTCACAGGATCAAAGGAATCAAGATCAAACAAGAAAGGAACATGATACTGCACTTTATTATATAAATAGCAAGGAGTGAACAAGCATGCAGTGTTAAACTGATTGGCAAAAAGAAGCAACACAAACATACAATGGCAGTAAGGGTAAGCTAGGGCTCAGTAGTAAGAAAATATTCGAAGCAAAGTAGTCAAGCAGATCGAGTAATCACAGAGAAACAACGGTGAAGCAAGTAAAGAGAGCCAGAAACAAGTAAAGGTCTCATAGTAACAAGTGAGAAAATTAGGGCTTTAACAGTAAACAGGTTTTGCAAGATGGTAAGAACTCGAAATTAAATAAATTAAACGAAGAAGAAAGAACCAGCAACATTTAAACAAACAACTTTCAGAACCCGGATAAACTAAAAAAGGAATTAGGTTTTTTAACATGCATGAAATAGATAGAGGAGAAATCATAAGCAAATCATAGCCAAAACATAAACACGTTAAAGAATCAGAGATCTTTTGAAAAACTTAAAGGAAAATCACTAACGAAGGGTTGTTTTGCAAGAAAAGTCGAAGAACTTTTGGGAACACACTTAAACATTCATGGAAAGTATAGATCTAAAGAAGATCTAAAAGAAAAATCAATAAAATCCCAAAGATTAGGGTTTCGGAGAACCCAGAAAGGTGAGAGAGGCCTTGGAAATTAACGATCTAAGCAGGAACGCCAAGGATCTGACTCGAACGGCCATGGCTGGCCGGAGAAAAGTTAGGGACGACCGAAGAAAGGTCATGAGTGGAAGTCAGGAAACGATTGGACCAGCTTCCTTCGAGATTTGGCAGTGAACCATGGAAGCAAACACTTAGGAGCCATGGGAGGCCATTATACATCTCCGATGGCCATGGGAGGCCATGGTTTAGGGCGGAATTGAGAGGTGGCGGCTAAGGTTCATGAGGGATTAGAGAGCGTCGAGAGAGAAGAGGGGTTTCAAGGGCGGCGTTTAGTGAGAAGTGATTAGGGTTATGGTGGGTTGGTAGAATTAAAAAGGGAAGGATGAAATGTGGTCGTTGATCGTTTAGATCAACGGCCTAGATTGAATGGGAGCCTGGCGGATCGGGCAAATGGGTTAGGGGTCGGGTTAATTTGAAATTGGGCTGGGTAATTTTGGGCCTCTGAAATTTGGTTAATTGAGGTTGCCAAATTGGCTATAATTGAAATGCAATTGAGGCTAAATCATAAATAGCCAATTTTCCCTTTTATATTTTTATAAAATAGTAATACAGATTTTAAAAACAAATTAAAAGTACTGGGTAAATGAATATTATATAAATATTAATTTAAAAATGTTGGGACTAATTTAGAAACATAAAATGCCATAAATTACAAGATAGGCTATAATTGCAACTATATATAATTTAGCTTTAAAAATACCAAATGAACTTGTAAAAATATGCAAAAATTACCTTAATTATATTTTGGTGTAAATGTAAAAATAAAAAGAATTATTTACCAAAATGATAATTTTGAAAATAATTATTGGATTTTGTTGTATAAAAATAGGTAATAAGTTGGTTTTAAAAATCATTAAAAAATGCCAAAACTCTTGGGTGTGCTTATATATGCACCAATATGCTATTTTGGAAATCTTTGGGTATAAAAATACTTAGGGAAAAATTGGGTATCAACAGCTGCCCCTCTTTACCCGGGAAGGATGAAAGAGTTGTCGGGTAAAGATATGATGGCCAATTTTGACCGGAAGCGGCGATTTGAAAAGAGTTTGACCAAGCCCCAATTTTTGAGCTGCCTACATATCCCTGGTTTTATAGAAATAAGGACGTATGTAGTTCAGGAACCATTGACGGAACATGCCGATGGCGATTTGAAAGAGATGGGTACGATGTTTAGGGGGCAAGAGGTGTTTGAAACTGGATCGGCGGTGGGAACTGGAGCGGGACAGCTCCTGCTGAGATGGCCATTGCTAGCCAGTGTACCTGCAAGTAAGCAATAGTGGCGTATATTGTGCGTAAACTTAAATATGATGCAAGTTCCCGTTGGACCATGAATGTTGTCCTTGGACGGTTAGGATGACGTCCTCGGACCATGATGTCCTAGGCCATAAAGCGCAAAGTTAAAGGATTTGCAGGCTATGAAATGATGTTCTCGGGATATAATAATGGTGCCTCCGAACCATGATACCTTTGAATAATGATGTGCAGGATATAAAGTGGGTCCTCGGGCCATGGCATGGTGTTCTCGGACTATGAAGATGATGCCTCCGAACAATGACGCCCTTGGATAATTTGGCGATATTTCAGCCCATGAAATGCAAGATTTGGCGGTATTTTAGCCGATGCAAAAGTGTAAATGGCGATATTTCAGCCGACAGAGATTTAAATAAAGCAGCGATGTTTCTGCTGATGCAAAAAATGTAAAATGGCAATATTTTAGCCGACGGAACTTTAAACAAAGCGGCGATGTTTCGATCAATGCAAAAGTAAAATGGCAATATTTCAGCCGACAGAAAGCGTAAGTATAGATGATGATGGAGATGAAATGGAGATCTTTCAGCCGATGTAGAATTTAAATAAAGTTTTGCTATATTTCAGCCGATCGCAAGACGTAAGTAAAAGGTGGCGATATTTCAGCCATGCAAGAGAGATAAGGTGGCGGTATTTCAGTCGATGCAGATGGAGGTGGCGGTATTTCATCCATGCAGGTGGAGGTAGAGCTTAACCTCGGAAGGCAGAAAGGTAGCCTTGTGCAGTACAAGAAAATGTAGGGTGGAGACAGTGCTTAGTCTCGAAAGGCAGAAAGGTAGCCTTATGCAATGCAAAAATGCAGATGGAGACAGCGCGTAGTCTCGAAAGGCAGAATGGTAGCCTTATGCAATGCAGATGGAGACAGTGCTTAGTCTCGGAAGGCAAAAAGGTAGCCTTATGCAGATAATGCAGATGGAGACAATGCTTAGTCTCAAAAGGCAGAAAGGTAGCCTTGTGCAGATAATGCGGGATAGTAACACCGCTTAGTCGTGGAAGGCATAAACGTAGCCTTATGCAATGCAAAGAATGCAGATGGAGAAAATGCTTAGTCTCGGAAGGTAGAAAGGTAGCCATATGCAATGCAAGAATACGGATGGAGATATCGCTTAGTCTCGAAAGGCAGAACAATAGCCTTATGCAATGCAGATAATGCAGATGGAGACACCGCTTAGTCTCGAAAGGCAGAAAGGTAACCTTATGCAGATAATGCAGATGGAGACAGTGCTTAGTCTCAGAAGGCAGAAAGGTAGCCTTATGCAGATAATGCAGATGGAGACAATGCTTAGTCTCGAAAGGCAGAAAGGTAGCCTTATGCAATGCAAGAAAATAAAAGGACGGATAGTATTGAGATTTCTTAGCTGATTGCTGATCACGATGTCGTGACTGTACGGAGAGCGCTTGCGGATAAGTGATGACTCTGAGGAGTTGCATTCTTGCGAAAGTATGCGTATATAAATATACCTGACGATATCATAAGTCGAGTGCTTGCGTCCAAAGAAAAATCGTGAGTTTTGTAAGGGGGAAAGGTTAGTTCGTTTTCCCCTGGCTTCCGGCGTTGCGTATCATTGGGGCAGCGTTGCTAAACAGCAGCAATTCGAACAATAATTATGCATGATTTAGTAAAGGGAAAAGGTCTAGATTTTCCCCTTTACGATTCCATATTGCACACATTTGTCCCTCGTTATACTTTTCATCCACTTTAACCCCTACCGTTAACAAACTTTTTAGATTTGCCCCTAACCCTAACGGCGTTACACTGTGGCAGCTGACCCCTCTAATTTTTGTCCATGTCAGCTGCCAAGTCAGACCATAAACTTGACCCATTCCACCCACGCATTTCCCATAAATCATCTTCATCTGAATCTCACGCTTTTATATTCTCCATTGTTGAAAATGGGTGACTTTGTCAAATTTTAATTTACTAATAGCAGTATATTTTTGATAACTTTGGGCTTTAGACTTGGTGAAAGGATTATATTATTCCAGCATCACTTTTGTTCCTTAGGTGGCTCCTCCAAGTTTTTGATTCCACTAGAAATCAAAAGATGGTGGTTTTATTAGGATTATATTGTAAAGCTCTGAATCTTTACCTTCCAAATATAGGCAGCAAGTTTTTCATAAGACTCGTACAATAAGTTTCACAGTGTCCTCGTCAAGCATGTTTCAATTTTCTTAATCATCATCTGAACCTTTGTCAAATCCAAAATCTCGAGTTGTTAAAAAAAATCACGTTTTTGCCACTTCTGACGAGCATAGGACGGCAGCAGAGCAGCTTAGAAAATTTAGGGGAAATGAGTGGATAGTCAAGTTTATGGGTCTAGGGGATTTTAATTTGGTGGGGCCATCTAACTTGGCAGCTGATATGGACAAAAATTGGAGGGGTCAGCTGCCACAGTGTTGGGTCATTAGGGTTAGGGGCAAATCTAAAAAGTTTGTTAACGGCAGGGGTTAAAGTGGACGAAAAGTATAACGAGGGACAGATGTAAACAATATGCAATAGTAGAGGGACAAATCAAGACCTTCTCCCTTTAGTAAATATAATGCAAGTAGAAAATAGTTTTCTTTAGATGAACAAACGACTGCGACGTGGTTCAAGACATTACAACCTCTCTTGCTCCGGAACTTTGAGGGTCCTCCTCAAAATTCTGCCCCAGTTTACTGGGCTGGAACCTTGACGACTGCGCTGGATGACTGAAGAATCACTTCAGAATTTTGAGGACCCTCAAAATTATGCCCCAGTTTACTAAGGTGGCATTCCTGGCGATGAGTGGCTGAAACTAACTTCGGAATTTTGAGGGTCCTCCTCAAAATTCTGCCCCAGTTCCAATAGCAGGGGGAAAATGTAATTTTATTAAATTATGACCGAACCCATAAGGCTGCCTATGTATCCCCTCTTAAACGGGAATCAGGTCAGGCGTAGTTCAAATTACATCATAAAGGAAATCATAAGTGGTTACACATAGTATAGTTTCACTGCATTTGAGTTGATCGGCTTTGGCCAAACTTCTCCGTCCATTTCTGCGAGGATAAGGGCTCCTCCAGTTAGAACTCGGTGAACCATGTACGGACCTTACCAGTTGGGAGAGAATTTCCCCTTGGCTTTATCTTGATGTGGGAATATCTTCTTCTACACCAGCTGCCTCGGTGTAAACTTCCTTGGCTTAACTCTTTTGTTGAAGGCTCTGGACATTATGTTCTGATACAACTGAACGTGGCAAACTGCATTCATCCTTTTTCCATCTATAAGGGCTAACTGCTTGTAACAAGTTATACCCATTCTATGTCGCCCGACTTTGCTTCTTGTATGATCCTCAAGTAGGGAATTTCCCCCTCGGCGGGGATGACCGCCTCTGCACCATAAACCCGCATGTAGGGAGTTGCTCCGACCGATATGTGGACCGTGGTGCGGTATCCCAGTAAGGCAAATTATAACTTCTCATGCCATTTTTTGTGACTTTCGACCATCTTCCTTAGTATCTTCTTGATATTCTTGTTGGCAGCTTCTACAGCTCTATTCATCTGAGGCCTATAAGTTGTAAAATTTTTGTCTTTTATCCTGAATGCCTCAAACATTGTTTTCATCAAATCGTTGTTGAGATTGGAACCATTATCAGTGATGATTGATTCCGAAAATCCGAATCGGCAAACAATACAGTCACGGACGAAATCTGTCACAACTTTCTTGTTCACTGCCCTGTATGATGCTACTTCAACCCATTTAGTAAAATAATCAATTGCCACCAGTATGAACCTGTGCCCGTTTGATGCGGCAGGCTCGATAAGTCCAATAACATCCATTCCCCAGGTGGCAAATGGCCACGGTGAGCTTGTTGTAGTAAGCTCGTTAGGAGGCACCTTTATCATGTCTGCATGTATCTGATAGTGATGGCACTTGCAAAAGTACTGGACACAGTCTATTTCCATAGTCATCCAAAAATACCCTGTTCGCAGTATCTTCTTTGCTAAGAAAAAACCATTCATGTGCGGGCCGCAGGTCTCTGTTTGCACTTCATCTAATAGTCTGGATGCCTCTCTTGCTTCGACACACCTTGGTAAACCCAAGTCGGTAGTCCTCCTATACAGGATTCTCCTACTATGAAAGAAGATGTTGGATAACCTCCGAAGTGTGCGTTTCTGAGTGGCGTTGGCATTCTAGGTATTCTCCCGTTATCAAGTACTCCTTGATGTCATGGAACCACAGTTTTCCGTCTGCTTCTTCCTTAACGTGAGCACAGTAAGCTGGCTGATCATAAATCTTTACTGGGATGGGATCAATGAAAGTCGTGTCTGGATGTTAGATCATAGATGACAGAGTATCCAATGCGTCAGCGAACTTGTTCTGGACCCTAGGGACAAGGTGAAATTCCGTCTTTGTGAATATTTTCCTTAATTCCTGTATGTGATGCAAGTAGGGGAGTATCTTAGAGTTCTTGGTTGCCTACTCTTCTCGAACTTGATGTATGAGCAAGTTTGAATCCCGGATCACTAGTAACTCCTGAATGTTCATGTCAAAGGCCATCTTGAGCCCTAGGATGCAAGCTTCGTATTCAGCCATATTATTTGTGTAGGGGAATCTGAGCTTGGCGAATACCGGGTAATGTTGGCCGGTTTCTGATACTAGGACTGCTCCTATGCCAATTCCTTTAAAATTTGCAGCTCTGTCGAAAAACAACCTCCAACCATCGTAGGATTTTGCAATATCTTCTCCTACGAAGGACACTTCTTCATCAGGAAAATACATTTTTAGGGGTTCGTATTCTCCGCCAATAGGATTCTCGACAAGGTGATATGTTATTGCTTGACCCTTGATTTCTTTCTAAGTCACGTAAACAATGTCGAATTCACTCGGCAAGATTTGCCACTTGGCGAGCTTGCCAGTGGGCATGGGCTTCTGGAAGATATACTTCAGCTGGTCCATCCTGGATGTGAGATAAGTAGTGCAGGCACAAAAATAATGCCTTAATTTCTGACCTACCCAAGTCAAAGCACAACAGGTGCGCTCCAATAAAGAATACTGGGCCTCGTACGGGGTGAACTTCTTACTGAGATAGTAAATGGCTTGCTCCTTCCTCCCTGTTTCATCATATTGTCCCAGAACACAACCGAATGCTCCATCCAAAATTGTGAGATAAAGCAATGGAGGCCTCCCTGGCTTGGGCGGAACCAAGACTAGTGGCGTTGACGGGTATTCCTTGATTCTGTCGAAGGCTTTCTGACAATCGTCAGTCCATTTAGTTGCAGCGTCTTTCTGCAGCATTTTAAAGATGGGTTCACAAATGACCGTGGACTAAGCTATAAACCGGCTGATATAGTTGAGTCTTCCAAAGAAACTCAACACGTCCTTCTTGTTCTTTGGCGGTGGCAACTCTTGAATGGCTTTGACTTTTGATGGGTCCAATTCTATTACTCGACGACTCATAATGAAACCCAGTAATTTTCTAGCAGGAACCCCGAATGCACACTTGGCGGGATTCAGTTTCAGATTGTACCTTCTTAGTCTGTTGAAGAACTTTCTCAGATCTTCCATATAATCAGTGGCTTTCTTGGATTTGACGATGACGTCATCCACATAGTCATGGCTCTCATATAGGTGGCACCAGCATTCTTTAACCCAAACGAAATCATTTTGTAACAGTACATCTCCCATGGCGTGATGAAAGTTGTTTTCTCAACATCTTCCTCGTCCATCCATATCTGATGGTATCCGGCGAAACAATCAATGAAAGACTGCAACTCGTGCTTGGCGTAATTTTCGATAAGAATGTGTATGTTTGGCAAGGGGAAGTCGTCTTTGGGACTGGCCCGGTTAAGATCCCGGTAATCGACATAGATTCTAACCTTCCTGTCCTTTTTTGGTACCGGCATGATATTGGCTAACCACACTGGATATTCCACCACCCTGAGAACTTTGGCTTTAACCTGCTTAGTAACCTCTTCTTTGATTTTCAAACTAATGTTGGGTTTGAATTTTCTGAGCTTCTGTTTTACCGCGGACAGGTTGGATCTGTTGGCAGTTTATGAGCTACAATGGACGTGCTGAGACCAGTCATATCATCATACGACCATGCCAATATGTCCTCATATTCCTTTAGAAATTTCATATATCCTTCTTTTTCTGATGGAGACGGGTGAACACTAATGCGAGTTTCTTTGACATTTTCTGTATCTCCCAAATTAATGACCTCAGTTTCTTCCAATTTAGACTTAGGACTATTCTCAAAATTCTCAACTTCTCTGACAATCTCTTCAGGTATCTCATCTTCTTCTGAGTCTGTGTCCTTTTGTTGCGTTGTTTCGTTGCAAGCCATAATCGTTGGTTCATCATCAAGGAAAGTAATAGTAATGTTGTATAAAAATAGAGTAAATGATATAGAAAATAATAAGAGCGAGATATATGATAAACTGAAATGCTTTGATTAAATTCATAATTGTTTGAAACATCGGAGCTCTTTTCGAAATTAAAGACAATGTGGAAAGAAAATCAACTAGTAAAGTAAGCTAAAAAAATAAGATGCATGGTGCTTTTGTTTAGCCTTGCTACCCTGAAGCCTTCCGGGCCCTGACGGTCCTAATTGACCAATTGCTGAGGCAGTCTCCTCTGTTCACAGCTTGTATGGAAGGGCCCTCCTCCCCTTCCTCCTCGAAAAGAACACATCAGTCCATGTCATCATCTTTCAGGAATAGATTCTTCATGGCTACCAACGTTTCATCTTCCTCTGATCGATATATAGTATCTGCCGCCTGGAAGGTTTGCTCCAGGCTACGTATCAGAAGCTCCAATGGATAGTAGGGACCGCGCCATGGTGGTGACCAACTCTGGAATTCTTCCCAAGTATAACCGTACCCTAAGCCAAATGTAGTACCATGCTTCTTTAGTTTGATGGGCTTAGTGATCCCCTGAAGATTCTTACCAAGTCCCTTTCCAGGCTCGTACCCACACCAGGTCAGGATACTTTCGATCTTGTTGTCCCACCACTTATCTTTATCTACAGCGTTGACCCTTTCGATGTGGTGGTATGTTTCTTAGCCTATTCTCCTTCTGTCTCCGATCATTCGGATGGTCTGGCGACTATATATGGGGTTACTACCATCGCTATGAATGATCACCTATTGGTGATTCCATTCAAACTTTACCACCTGATGCAGGGTCGATGCTACGGCTCCAACAGCATGGATCCAGGGCCGTCCTAACAGCAGATTGTAGGATGCCGGTACGTCTATTACTTGGAAGTCAACGTCGAACCATGTTGGCCCCATTTGTAAGCATAGGCTGATTTCTCCAATAGTAGATCTCTAGGACCCATCGAAGGCCTTGACGTTGATAGACCCATCTTTGATCTCGTATAGGCTTTTTCCCAAAGTTCTGAGAGTTGTTGATACCCAATTTTTCGTTATGTATTTTTATACTCAAAATACTTTTAAATTAGCATGTATATGCGTGTATAAACATCCACAAAGATTTTGGTATTTTTCCACATTTTTTAAGGATTTTTAAAACCAATTTATGGCCTGTTTTGCACTATAAAATCCAATAATTATTCCCAAAACATGTCATTTTGGTAAATAATTTATTTTATTCTCACATTTATACAAAAATATAATTTACATGATTTTTACATGATTTTACAAGTCCGTTTGGTATTTTTA
>MU729220.1:7055-36035 GCA_026770625.1 Nicotiana glauca
AGGGAGTACTGCGTTGAAATTCTCTCAAAGAGAGAGAAAATGATAGTAGTAGGCCTGTTGAAATTCTCTCAAAGAGAGACAAAAGGGTACTAGTAGGCATGTAGGCGTTGAAATTACCAAATGAGACCCAATCAAAAACATTATTTGATTGTTGAACCTGAGATTCGAAATTGGGTCTTGAAGAAGTCAATTACTCCACAAACCAACTCTTCTATCCAATATTTGTGGCTGAGGGTGCCGCATAATATATTTATAGGGGTCCTTCCTGTATTAGCTTATATATATAGAATATATATACAATATTTTTACCGAGGCCAACGGGTGCCCGTGCCCCCACCCCAAGCGTAGGTCCGCCCTTGTGTGTGATGTCATAATAATAAGTGAGGAAGTGCTTTTAACCAACAAGAAGCCAATAAAGAATGCCATAACTTTAGGCAAAGACAGCAGCAGCAGACCTAGGATAATATAAAGGGCTGGACCATTTATACTATTTAATACAAGAGCATATCATCATTTATTTGATGTTCGGTTGAATCTTGATATATCCAAATTGGATGCTGATCAAATGAAAAATCTACAACGGATAGAAAAGTAGTAATGGATATGACACTGACTTCTACGATATTATTTAACTCTACTCATGTCACGCAATTTTGTTGTTTGGTTACCACCATTAGATGCGGTGCACCGGACGGGGATGTTTTTCCCTTAATTAAAGGTCTCGAGTTCGAGCCCTGGGTATGAAAATTTTTTTGGTAGGGAGCGCTTCTCCCTGAATGAGGCCCTACGCGGCGCGAATCCGAATATAGTCAGACTCCAATAGGGGTACAGGACATCGAGTGGGAACCCAAAAAAAAAATCTGTTGTTTGATTTCAGAAAGTACAACTCTGGTACTACGAACCTTTCTCGGACTCCATGGATAGCGGGAGCTTAGTACACCGGTTACAGAAAGTATAACAAGAATTTAAGTTATATATATTGACACTTTTAAAATATTTTTATATTATTACTGTAGTTTACCTTGTGATCGCTTTATTAAATTTATTATAGATTGACTGGTAATAATTAGTTATGTAATACTTGATCTAGTTGAATTAATATTTTTTACACCATTCGTCTATGTAATATTCCATCCGTTTCAATTTATGTGAACCTATTTTCTTTTTAGTCTGTGCCAAAAAGAATGATCTCTTTCCCTATTTGGAAACAATTTACCTTTATGCAATGATTTATAGCAACACAAAATATATGTGCTTCATTTTACACCACAAGTTCAAAAGTCTTCTCTCTTTTCTTAAACTCCGTGCTCAGTCAAATGAGTTCACATAAATTGAAACGGAGGGAGTATAAGATCTAGATAAAATAGATTCAGAAATTTAAGTCAGTAAATGTAAAGTATGATGAAATTACTAATAATACATCAGTATGAACCCGTGTAAATGTATTTTTCCCAATATATATTTAAAAATTATAAATTGCTTAAACATAGCTTACTTTAAAGCAGTTGATCCAAGGGTTCTATCCATCCATGACTTATAGTGCAAAATATCTATACCACTCATCGTAATTAATAGTATGTGACACAAGGATTGCTCATATGGTCAGCATTTTTCGCTTGCAATCGTGAGTTCGAGTCGCCAAAGAAACATAGTTCCAACAAAAGGGATCAACGGGAAACCAAAAAAAGGGAAGGGAAATAAAATAAAATAAATAAATAATAGTATGTGATTATAAAATATCAATCATAATGTGCACCTAAACTTGGATTTTCTTTTTTCCTAACCAAGTTTGACAAGTGAAAATTCTAAAGTTTCTATGAAGTAAGCTAGATCAAACGTTGCAGTCTATGGGCGAAGTCAATCGACGCCATCTTGATTATGTCGATCCGAGCCAATATAAAACCTTAAAATTTAGCAAGTGGTATAATTAAGACAAAAATCTTGGAATATATATGTGTATTTTTCTTGTAACAGTATAACGAGAATAAATAATTGCACAATCAAATGCTAGTTATGTTGGCATTATACTTGTTAGCAATATAACAAAAAACAAAGTAAGTAGATAAATCATTGTGAATATTCAGCCTTTTATTGATCTAATTTGCGTATAGGGTAAAATCGGTTCACATTAAATACTCGAATGAGAGTGACACGTGGAATCGGGGGTAGATAGAAGACGAAGCAAGTGAAAATCAAAACCGAGGACAACAGCTTCGGTTGGCATCGGGATGGCCCCGAAGGAAACATTATCATGAGAGAAAACAGATATTTGTCACCATACGACATTCAATAAAGAATATTCCTCAGTATTAAATTCACATCCATTACAAAGAATCTTGACATTAGTAACCTGTCGTTACATATTCATCAATGGCCCCATTATTGTCATTTGAGATGAGCTTGATCCTAGGACCTTTTTCCCAAGGTATAGCTATAAATAGCGGCTTCAACAACCTTTGTAACACGCGAAAATTCTGACAAAATTTATGCTACACACTATTCCAAGCTAAATAATACTTTATTTTTTGTCTAACAATATTCTTATTGCTGCCTTTGGAAGCTTTTCTCTCGGAACCAAGTTATCTGCTATCCTATCTCGATTTCAATGTTAAGTCTTGCATTTTATTTAATTTATTTATTATTTTGGGATCAAATCGATTCGCTTGTCTATAAACAACGTTATAAATTCGACTATACCATTTTACGGGTAAACAGTTTGGCACCCACCGCGGGGCTTAGACAATTACGTAATTGAGTTGATCCTTGCATCTATTACTAATATGTTTGATTCTTTGTTTTTTAGCAAAAATCGTAAAAGATGGTAGCTAACGATGTCAACATTCCACACAACTTTTAGACACAAGAAAATCTGCCTCACACGAGGATTCAATCAGCGACACCCGCAACAAGGAGGATGTAGCCACGTCGATTCATGGCTGACGATATCCATGACACGTACATGAGGCAACTCCTGATGTTGCCGAAGACGACCACATTACGGAAACGATGAGGATCTTGAGAGAACAGCAAAAGGCCATCATGGGTCATCTCTCACGGCAAGACCAGGCTATGACTGAATTAAGGCAACTGTTGTCGGGTGCTTCCAACAACACGAATGGAAGAGGACTAGTTCCTTCTGGTGCTCCCGCAAATCAATCAGCGCAAAGGGTTGATAACAACATCCCGAGGGGTGATGTCATCTTCGACAGGGCCAGGGGGATCGACAGCGGATTTGGTAACAACAACAATGATCCCTTCAAAATCGAGCTCATATGGTTTACGAGGGAAATAAACACCCGAATGGAAGAAATTCTGGGTGTACTGCTAGTGTTGAAGGGCCCGAACTCAAAGAAATATACCCAATTGTCATTCAGACCAAACGCGACACCAGAGTTAATTCCGAAGTGGTTCAAAATTCCAGATGTACCAAAATATGATGGGACTTCAGACCTTCAGGAGCTCATCACCACCTATACAAGGGCGGTGAAAGAAAACGACTTGCCCCTACACGATATTGAGTCGGTCCTGCTGAAGAATTTCAGAGAAACCCTCACGAAGGGGGCCCTGAAATGGTACTCACTCTTATCCGAACACTCAATAGATTCCTTTGAGATGCTTGCAAACTCTTTCATTAAGGCTCATGTAGGGGCCGTGAAAGATATGCCCAAAAGGCGAACATAATCAGAATTGCGCAAGGGGAGTCCGAATTGCTACGTGAGTTCGTGATCAGGTTTCAGAAAGAAAAAATGGTGCTACCGGTCATGCCAGATGAATGGGAAGCTGAGGCATTTACTTAGGGGCTGAATCCGGCTGAATCCGAGGAGCTCCAACGCCTCCTAGAAATTGAAAAAATCATGCTCGAGTTCCAAGCAAATACATGGGCGGATGTCCATAACTGTTACGAGTCAAAGATAAGAATGGAAGATGATCAACTCGGGTTTCTGACATCGAATAAGGGTCAGGATCGAGAAAAGAACATGGATAAATCGAAGGAAGATTTTGATGCAGATCGACGATCTTCTTAGGGCCGATTTTTGCCTTACAAAAGGGCAGAAAGACGCGACAGAGGGTTCCAGTCGGCGAAAAGGTTCGCTCTCGATTAGAAGAACTGACCGTGACCGGAATACCAGGTCATTGCAAGATAAAGATGTATCAGGTTCCCAATATTCCTTCAATCCAGGTTGTTCGAGTATAATTTCAATGTCAGCATAGTAGAGCTGGTATTTTTGATGAGGAACATCAAGGAAGTACGGTTCTCGAGGTCGATGAGATCTGATCCTAGCCAGAGGGATCGTAATATATGGTGCAAGTATCATGGTACTAACAACCACCAGACTGGGGACTACCGATGTTTTGGTGGAACTAGGAAGTTCAACCAATATTATCCAGTGGAGAGTGTTGGAGCAAGCCAAGCTAACCGAAAGTATCATTCCGGCAACGAAGCTCCTCGCCGGGTTCAACTTAGCAAGTGTGACAATCCGAGGGGAGATCTTGCTGCCCACTAACGCGGAAGGGGTCATGAAGACTACCTTGTTTGAAGTAGCAAATGGTGACATGGGATAAAACATAATTCTTGACAAACCATGGTTACACGAGATGAAGTTCATACCATCAATATATTACCAACTTCTGAAATTCCCAACTCCACAGGGAATCAAGCAAATAAAAGGAGATCAACTGACTGCAAGGTAAATGAATGCGGTCTTGATTTCCAGTAGTAAAGGAAGGAACATGCGCCATAGCAATTACAGGAACCGGCGTCTTCTCTCGAATCAAACAAAGACGATAGAGGGAAAAAGTCATCGGAATCTCATCGGATACCAAGGTATTTCCAGGTAACGGAAGAAACGGATGCGACCAAATCCATGGCGAAAGAAATTGAACAAGTGTCATTGTTCGAAAAGTTTATCGAGAGGAAGTTCCGGCTAAGGACAAGACTAAACCCCAAGGTCAGGTCAGGATTTATAGAATTTCATAAAACTAACATTGAATATTTTGTATAATCGCACGTGGATATGATAGGTATCCCGCTAGAGGTGGTCGTTCCCAAGATAAGCTTGGACCCTAGCATCTCGTCGGTAAGGCAAAAGAAGCGCCCAATTGTTGAGGTCAAAAACAGGTTTATCAAAGAAGAGGTAACTTGATTGCTCAATATCATTTCAATCTGGGAGGCAAAGTATCCCGACTAGCTAGCTAAAATAGTAGTAGTTCCAAAAAAAGAATAATAAATTTCATATGTGAGTAGATTATAAGGATCTAAATAAGGCATGCCCAAAAGACTCGTTCTCATTGTCAAACATTGATCAAATGATTGATGCAATGGCAGGGCACGAGTTGATGAGTTTATTTGATTCTTATTTCGGGTACAACCAAATCAAGATAAACCTGGAGGATTAGGATAAAACTTTGTTCATAACGTACTTTAGCACATATTGCTCTAATATGATGCCTTTCGGGCTTAAAATCGTCGGAGCCACTTATCAGAGGTTCGTAAACAAAATGTTCTAAAAGAAAATAGGGAAAAGTATGGAATTTACATATAGATATGCTATTTAAGTCTTTGAATGAAAGTGACCATTTGAAACACCTCCAGGAAACTTTCGATGTCCTAAGAGAGCACAACATGAAGCTCAACTCGAAAAGTGTGCGTTCGGAGTTAGTTCTAGCAAATTTCTATGGTTCATGGTGTCGCAAAGGGGGATCGAACTCAATCAGGACAAGATTAAAGCCATTGAGGACATTCTAGACCAGCTAACAAACGTGAAAAAAGTCCAAAGACTAAACAGAAGACTTGCCGCTCTAAGCAGGTTCATTTCTCGGTCTTCAAAAAAATGTCATCACTTCTTCTCACTTCTCAGGAAGAAGAACAACTTTGAGAGGACTCCAGAATGCAACCAGCCTCTAAACGGTATCTATCGATCCCTTTGTTACTATCAAAATTGGAGGAAGACGAGTAGTTGCTAATATACTTAGAGGTCTCGGAGGTAGCGGTAAGCGCCATCATAATTCGAAAGGATGAAGGTACACAATACCCTATATATTATGTAAGAAAAATTTTAATAGGATCGTAATCCCATTATCCATACCTCAAAAAACTAGCCTTAGCCCTCGTAGTCGCCGCTCAAAAGTTTAGGCCTTATTTTCCGTACCACCCGATAATCGTGGTGGCAACTTTTTCCTGCTTAATGAACTTCACAAACCTGTGTTGTCAGTTCAACTGGCCAAATAGAAGTCAAAATTAGTGAATTTGGTATCGAATATAAATCCAAGACTGCGATCAAATCACATGGTTTGGCTGACTTCGTGGCCGATTCAGTCCCGGGCAGCTGCCTTCGGCCACAAAAGAAGCGGTGATGGTGTTGGAAACGACATAAGGAGTTTAGACCTTGTTCACAAATGGAGCTTCCAATTTCAAAAGGTTCGGGCTCGGGGTGGTCTTAGTCACGCCTGTCACGCCCCAATCTCGGGAGGCGCGACCGGTGCTCGATCGAGTGAACCTGACCGAGCAAGCCTTATCACACACTTTCTACCCTATTCTTCATGAATAAGATAGTCATGCCTCCTTTTTATTTAAGCAGGGAAAAGGTAATACATTCAACCATGTTAATTCATTTTATATTACAAGCTTAAACCGTAGTTAAAGATAGTTTCCAAAATTCCCATAAATTACAATTTGTAGATAGCATGAGTTTATAATTACAACATAGTTCATGAACCCTACAACACCCGTACATGACCCATACATATGTATACGTCGCCTCTAAGGATATAAAAGATAAGTACGATAATGCCGGCAACAAGGCCCTGACTATACCTCAAAAATGGAAGTCTACAAAAATAAAAGATATACAATACAACCCCTTGAAGGAGGAAGGGGCTCACCAAGACTTTGTGAAAAAGGTAACCTGCTACGCGCGATCGGCACTATCCGCAATGGAGCCACCCTACATTCATTTAAAAATGTAGCGCCCCTAGCAAAAGGGACGTTAGTACCATTGAATAGTACTAGTATGTATAACTAAATACCATTTTACTAGAAAGAACTATCAAGCAAGAACAAGGAAGTCACAAGAGTAATTCAAAGGTTTTAATCGGACACCACATCATCACATAAATGAACCATATAATCTTTCACATAATTTCCATAACTTAGTTTTGGGCATTTCTTTCATATGCTCATCATTGTTCTCAACACCACCACTATCTTGATCGGAGTCTGATCATGACCCGATTGGCTAGGTCGCCTTATTTGAGACATATACCTCAACCACCATTTCGTTTCCCTTTTCCGAAATTAAATGTTTGCACATTACCACCATGTATGTGGCATGGTGTCCGATCATGGCCCGATCGGCTATGCCGTTTTACCTAGGAGTTGTTTTAATCATCTCATGTGAATCTTTATTTCACATAGATCACATCAATTCATTGGCACTTAGGGCCACAACTATCACATCATACCACTTTCAATGTCCATCTTGCAATCTTATGGTCATAGGCACAAAGAAGCAATTCAAGTTGCAAGCAAAGGTAATTTTTCACATAACATAATAATCTCACTTTTAATCTTGGCTTATAGCCTAGACATTTCAACAAATGATTCGTATTCGTCACACTTCTCTAAATATCAAGAATAGAATATTACTCACATTGATTGCACATCCTTCATGTAATATATATATATATATATATATATATATATATATATATATATATATATATATATATATATATATATATATATATATATATATTTGCGAATCAATTAATGTGAAATAACAATCAATACATCAACCAATTCTAGTCTTACCATACTTGCGTAAACGCCAACGGAGCTCAATTTCTAATAAAAGGGGGTTTTAGTCATACATACCTCAACCGAGCTTTCCTTAATCCTTTAATGTTCCGGAGTGTTCGCACTTCAATCTATTTAGGCAATGCAGCACAATTTAACTCATAATCAAGAAAAGATAACAATCTAAGCTCTCTTAAGAATTTTATCGAACGCCTAATGTTCATTAAGGCTTTATGGTTCTTTTATGCAAGATTACACTAGCCCATCCTCCATTCCTCTTCATTTATAATTACCCATATTATTCAAGAACACATGCATGTGATGTAATCCCCATTATACCCATGAATTATCTCACTAATGATCCATTATAGCTATGTGTAAAAATAAGAGTTAAGGCGATGAAGTCTTACCTCTTGGGATGAAATTTTAGGTTCTTCACTTGATTATCTTCAACGATCTAACAAGGTTTCATGGAGTAATTTGATGGGAAGTACCTCCCCTCTCTTAGACCCCTCTCTCTCACTCAAGAGATGTTAAGAAATATGCTCAAAATAAGCTATTACACCGGATATAACGATAGGGGGTCAGGTTTAAAACTTTGAAAATTGGAGCCCCGAGTCAGATCTGCGATCGAAAATGCGATCGCAAAGTCAACATGCGGTCCGCTTAATGGACCACAAAATGCTTCCCAAAAACTAGACACACTGACTGAATTTGCAGCAGAAATGCGGTCCGCATTCACGTTCTGCGATCGCAAAGAGCACCGCAGAACTGACCTTCACAAAATCACAAGGAAATTATGCGACGACTATGCGGTCCATATTTTGATTATGCGATCGCATAATTGACTGCATAGTTGACTTCAACTTTGGCCAACACACTGACTCACTCTGCGGTAGATATGCGATCCGCATACCTGGTATGCGACTACAATATAGACCGCATAATTGCACTTTACTGGAAAACTTTGATTCTTGATTTTTAAAATGCATAGATCAGTAAAAAAGGGTCTGAATCGCGTCTCACAAGCTCCCAGCGAAGAATTTTACACATTTCTAACACATATTCATAATTTAGCACTACGAGCTTTTGAGTTTTGAGTACAAGTTTTCACGGGGACTTGCATCCACCCCCACTTAAAATTATTTGTCCTTGAATGAGGATCAAGGGACACTTATTAGAAATTCTTCATACAATCTTCTGCCTTTTACAACCTAATACATGTTAATAGTCTCCAAATTGGGCTAACTCCCTAAATTTCCAAAAAATTTGCCAGAGTTTCTTTTGTATATAGGCCTTCCACCTGTCAGAGAGCCCCAGAATCACATCCTAACAGCATATACATATTCCACAACATAACATTACTTGTACAACACCAATCATGGACATATATGCAGCATATATAACCCAAAATGGAACAGTTTTTCATAGATTAAATCATGAGACAAGAGTTCTAGGAATCAAATGCATAAAAGCTATTACATGACTATTCTATGCAGGTTCTGCTTTTTCATTTCATCCTCGGCTTCCCAAGTGACTTCCTCAACTTGCTGGTTCCGCCATAATACTTTCATGCATGCAATTTCCTTATTTCTCAATTTTCGAACTTGTCTATCGATAATGGCAACTGGAACTTCTTCATACGACAGTGTTTCATTAACTTCAATAGTCTCAACTGGCACAATAGTGGATGGGTATCCCACTACCTTCCTCAACATAGACACATGAAAGACCGGGTGTATCAATAACATTTTGGGTGGCAACTCGAGCTTGTATGCCACCTGACCAATCCTCTAATTAATTCTATATGGTCCGACATAGCTCAGACTCAATTTCCCTTCTTCCCAAACCGCATGAAACCCTTCATAGGGGAAACCTTCAAAAATACCAAATCATCTTCTTTGAACTCCAAATACCTACAACAAACATCCGAGTAAGACTTTTGGTGACTTTGAGCAATTTTCAACCTTTCCTTAATAATCTTGACTTTTTCCATGGCCTGGTGCACGAGGTCCGGTCCTATCAATTCCTATTCTCCAACCTCGAACCACACAATGGGAGACGGGCATCTCCTATCGTACAATGCCTCAAATGGTACCATCTGGATGCTAGCATGGAAGCTGTTGTTGTAAGAAAATTCTATGAGATGCAAATGGTCATCCCAGCTACCTTAGAAATCAAGATTACAAGCACGCAACATATCCTCAAGTGTCTGAATAGTCCGCTCCGCTTGCCTATCAGTTTGAGGGTGAAAAGTTGTGCTAAGATTTACCTGCGTACCCAAACCTTGCTGAAACTTCTTCCAAAAGTTAGCTGTGAACTGAGCCCCTAGATCTGAGATGATTGAGACTGGTGTGCCATGTAACCTGACTATTTCCTTGATATACAACTGAGCATATTGTTCCGCTATGTCGGTAGCATTAACTGGAAAGAAAGTGCGCCAATTTCGTGAGTCGATCCACGATTACCCAAATTGAGTCGAACTTGCGCGGCAACCCTACCACAAAATCCATGTTAATCATTTCCCATTTCCACATCAGAATTTTTATGCTTTAAGCTAATCCACCGGGCCTTTGATGTTCGGCTATCACTTGCTGACAATTAGGACATTTTTCCCCAAAGTCTGCCACATCCCTTTCATGTTGTTCCACCAATAAACCTCCTTGAGATCATGATACATTTTCGTAGAACCTGGGTGCACGAAATATCTGGAAGTGTGAACCTCTGCCATGATCCTTTCCCGAATACCGTCAATATCAGGAACACATAGGCGGTCTTGGTACCGTATGGCACCATCATTCATGCCTAAGGAAAAAGTTGTGGTCTTGTGTCTATGAATCCTTTCTTTCAGTTGTGCTAACAATGGATCACTGAATTGCTTTTCTTTCACCTCTGCCACGAGCGACGATTCGGCTCTATTTTGCACAATTACCCCTCCTTCACTAGAACCCGCCAAGCGAACTCCCAAATTAGCCAACTGATGAACCTCCCTAACCAACGGCCACTGGTTTGCCACCATATGAGCTAAGCTCCCCATAGATTTCCAACTAAGAGCATCTGCTACAACATTAACCTTTCCCGGGTGATAGAGAATGTTGATGTCATAGTCCTTGAGTAACTCTAACCATCTTCTCTGTCTCAGATTCAACTCCTTCTGCTTGAAAATATATTAAAGGCTCTTGTGATCCGTCAATACATCCACATGGACCCCATATATATAATGTCACCAAATTTTTAGCGCAAACACCACTGCCTCCAACCCTAAGTCATGAGTTGGGTAATTTTTTTCATGATTCTAGAGCAGCCTGGAAGCGTAAGCTATAACCTTGCCATGTTGCATTAACACATACCCAAGCCCGATCCTTGAAGCAATGCAATACAATACAAACCCCTCTGTATCCTCTGGCAGGGTTAATACCGATGTTGTTGTCAACCTTGATTTTAATTCTTGGAAACTCTTTTCACAAGAATCGAACTATTGGAATTTAACTGCTTTCTGCGCCAATTTAGTCAAGCGAGATGCAAGAGTAGAAAACCCCTCCACAAATCTTCTGTAGTACCTAGACAAACCCAAGAAATTACGAATCTCTGTTGGAGTGGTGGGTCTAGGCCAATTCTTCACCGCTGCAATCTTTTGAGGATCAACCATAATTCCTTCCCTAGAAACGACATGACCCAAGAACGCGACAGATTCTAGCCAAAATTCACATTTTGAAAATTTTGCATACAATTGATGTTGTTGAAGAGTCTGCAAGACTGCCCTGAGATGGTCCACATGGTCCTCCCGACTTCGGGAATAGACAAGAATATCGTCAATGAACACGATTACAAATGAGTCTAGAAAAGGTTTGAAGACTCTATTCATAAGATCCATGAAGGCTGCCGGGGCATTTTTAGCCCAAAAGACATCACCATACATTCAAAATGCCCATACCAAGTCCTGAAGGCTATGTTTGGAAAATCCTACTCCCGTATCTTCAATTGATGATACCCGTACCGCAAGTCAATCTTTGAGAAACACGTAGCACCTTGCAATTAATCAAACAGGTCATTTATTCTTGGCAGAGTCAGAGGGTATTTGTTTTTTATGGTGACCCTATTGAGCTGCCGCTAGTCAATACACATCCATAAAGACCCATCTTTCTTCCTTACAAAAAAGACCGGTGCGCCCCATGGTGACACACTCAGCCGGATGAACCCCTTTTCTAGCGAATCTTTCAATTATTCCTTTAGCTCTTTCAATTCTGTCGGTGCCATTCTGTAAGGTGGACTTGATATAGGCTGCGTGCCTGGCATCACATCGATCCCAAAATCAATATCCCTGTCTGGTGGAATCCCAGGGAGCTCATCTGGAAATTCATTCGCTACGGGTACAGACTCAAGGTTGGGTACCTCGGCATTGGTGTCCGTAACCCAAACTAAATGGTAGATACACCCCTTCTTGATCATCTTCGTGGCCTTAAGGTAGGAAATAAACCGACCTCCAGGCACTAAATTATCTACTTCCCATTCTATAACGGGCTCATTAGGAAATTCAAGCCTCATAATTCTAGTCCGACAATCTAGTTTGGCAAAGCATGAATAAAGCCAATCCATTCCTATTATTACATCAAAGTCGACCATTCCTAACTCGATAAGATCGTCTGTGGTATCCTTATCCCGAACTATAATAACACAACCCCTATAGACTCGAGCAGCTGTGATAGACTCACTAATCCATAGTAGACACCAAAAATGGTTCATGAAGTTGTTCCGGTTCTATCCCAAATTCCATGGCAGTAAAAGGGGTAACATAGGACAAGGTGGAACCGGGTTCAATAAGTGCATACACATCATGAGAATGAACAGTCAGAATACATGTAACAACATTTGGGGAAGCCTCCGTAGTTTGGCAACCACTCATAGCATAGAATCAACTGGGTCCTCCTAAACTCTGCACACCACCCCTAGTTGCACCACGCCCTGCGGGTGTTGGGGTACCTCGAGCTAGAGAAGGGGCTGAAGATGTAGCAACTGCTGGACTAGATAGCTAAGTTGTACCCCTGCCCGCTACTTGGCAGGATACACGACAATGTCTCTGGATATGACCCCTCATCCCACATCCATAGCATATTGGTAACTCCAAATAGAAAATCCCCGAGTGCATATTCCCGCACCTAGGAAACGGGGACCTCTGCTGCTACTGGAACCTCTCTCCTGACCGAATCCGCTGATGGGATCCCCTGTTGCCCTGACTGGGCCTGAAATGACTCCACTACTGCTGGCTGGGCCGTGATGGCGGTGCACTGGCTGAAGACTAGGCAATAGACTGGGAAAGCCCTGATGATCCTCCCCTGAAAGCTGATCTTCCCTACCTGGTGACTCTCTTATGTTGCCCGTAGACCGGGCCTTGCCGTTACCTTCTCTCTCAATTATGTTCTTCAATTTACGGCTCTTTGGCTTGAGCAAATGCGACCATCTTCCCATAATTCATATCAGAATTCAATGTAGTTGTAGAAGCCTCATCAATGGTTAAAGAATTAAGGCCCTTAACAAAACGGCGCACTCTGGCATCCATTGTGGACAACATATGAATGGCATACTTGGACAAGCGAGCAAAATCCATATGGTACTCCTATACACTCTTGTTACCTTGCTTCAAATTTTCAAACTCTGTTGCACGGGTTGCCCTTGTCTCAGCATGTAGAAAGTGATCTATAAAGGCATCGGCGAATGCACTCCACCTCGCCGGAGGGCTCCCTTCCTCGCGGGAATCCTCCCATAACTCAAACCACGCATAGGCCACCCCTTTCAGGCGGTAGGCAGCCAACTCCACTCCTTCTGTCTCAATCGCATGCATGACCCTGAGAGTCTTGTGCATATCAATAAAATCATGAGGGTCCTCTTTCGGATTAGACCCGAAAACACTGGAGGGTCTAACTGAAAAAATCTGTTCATCCTGGAACTGGTGGAATCCCCATGCTGGCTAGATGAACTGGGTGCAACACCTGATCTTTGGGCTTAAGAGGCCACTACCTAGGTCAACATCTGAATAGCTCCCCTAAGATCCCCATCAGAAATACCAGAATCAGAAGTTGGGGCTGGAGGCGGGACATGAGTATCAACGGGAGGGATAGTGGTGCCTTCCACTTGTGTAGGAATTGGGGTAGTCTGCTCTGGAATAGAAGGATCAGGCAGAGTAATAGTAAGGCGACTACTCTCACCTGCAGCATCAAGCAGTGAATCATCAACCACTCCTGAGGTGGCATTGACTGCTTGGCCAATTCTCACTTTCTTCTTAGGTGCCATTTACTGAAAGATAGAACAATGCACTGATTAAGGAGGGAACAATTTAATCGCACGATCTAGAATATCAAAGAATGGTGTTATTCCTAAATACCCAAGTAGCCTACAACTTATCGATGTGGTCGTCTACACACCGATAAGAAGGACTCTACTAGACACGGCTCCGAGACATCCTAGGACACTTTAAAACCTTAGGCTCTGATACCAAGTTTGTCACGCCCAAACCTTAAGAGGCACGACCGGCGCTCGATCGAGTGAACCCAACCGAGCAAGCCTTATCACACACTTCCTACCCCACTCTTCATGAATAAGATAGCCATACCTCCTTTTTATTTAAGCAGGGAAAAGGTAATACATTCAACCATGTTAATTTATTTTATATTATAGGCTTAACCCGTAGTTAAAGATAGTTTCCGAAATTCCTAAAAACTACAGTTTCTAGATAGCATGAGTTGATAATTACAACATCGTTCATGAACACCACAACACCCGTACATGACCCACACATATGTCTACGGAGCCTCTAAGGATACAAAAGATAAGTATGACAATGCCGGCAATAAGGCCCCGGCTATACCTCAAAAATAGAAGTCCACAACAATAAAAGATATATAATACAGCCCCTTGAAGGAGGAAGGGGCTCACCAAGACTTTGAGAAGAACGTAACCTGCTACGCGCGATCAGCACTATCCGCAATGGAGCCACATACATTCATTTAAAAATGTAGCTCCCCTGGCAAAAGGGACGTTAGTACCATGGAATAGTACTAGTATGTATAACTAAACACCATTTTACTAGAAAGAACTATCAAGCAAGAACAAGAAAATCAAAAGATTAATTCAAAGGTTTTAACTGGACACCACATCATCATATAAATGAACCATATAATCTTCCACATAATTTTCATAACTTAGTTTGGGGCATTTCTTTCATATGCTGATCACTGTTCTCAACAACACCGCTATCTTGAATGGAGTCTGATCATGACCCGATTGTCTAGGTCGCCTCATTTGAGACATATACCTCAATCACCATTTCATTTACTTTTTCCAGAATTTGATGTTTACACATCACCACCATGTGTGCCGCATGGTGTCCGATCACGGCCCGATCGGCTAGGCCGCCTTACCTAGGCATTGTTCCTTTCTCATTAATCATCTCATTTGAATATTTATTTCATATATATCACATCAATTCATTGGCACTTAGGGCCATAACTATCACATCATTCCACTTTCAATGTCCATCTTGAAATTTTATGGTCATAGGCACACACAAGCAATTCAAGTTGCAAGCAAAGGTAAGTATTCACATAGTGAACATAATAATCTCACTTTTAATCTTGGCTTACAGCCTAGGCATTTCAACAAATGATTCGTATAATAGAATATTACTCACATTGAGGCACATTATTTCACATTAATTGATTCACATATATATATATATATATATATATATATATATATATATATATATATATATATATATATATATATATATATATTTGTGAATCAATTAATGTGAAATAACAATCAATACATCAACCAATTCTAGTCTTACCACACTTGCGTAAACACCAACGAATCAATTATGTGACGACTATGCGGTCCACATTTTGATTATGCGATCGCATAATTGACCGCATAGTTGACTTCAATTTTGGCCAACACACTGACTCACTCTGCGGCAGATATGCGATCCGCATACCTGGTATCCGACTACAATATAGACCGCATAATTGCACTTTTCTGGAAAACTTTGATTCTTGATTTTTAAATGCATAGATCAGTACAAAAGGGTCCGAACCGCGGCTCGTAAGCTCCCCGCGAAGAATTTTACACATTTCTAACACATATTCATAATTTGGCACTACGAGCTTTTGAGTTTTGAGTACAAGTTTTCCAGGGACTTACATCCTCCCCCACTTAAAATTATTCGTCCTCGAATGAGGATCAAGGGTCACTTATTAGAAATTCTTCATACAATCTTCTGCCTTTTACAACCTAATACATGTTAATAGTCTCCAAATTGGGCTAACTCCTTAAATTTCCAAAAATTTTGCCAGAGTTTCTTTTGTATATAGTTCTTCCACCTGTTAGAGATCCCCAGAATCACATCCTAACAGCATGTACATGTTACACAACATAACATGACTTGTACAACACCAATCATGGCCATATATGCAACATATATAACCCAAAATGGAACAGTGTTTCATAGATTAAATCACGAGATAAGAGTTCGTAGGAATCAAATACATAAAAGCTATTGCATGACTATTCAAACAAATGCGGGTACTGCTTTTTCATTTCATCCTCGGCTTCCCAAGTGGCTTTCTCAACTTGCTGGTTTCGCCATAATACTTTCACGGATGCAATTTCCTTATTTCTCAATTTCCGAACTTGTCTATCGAGAATGGCAATTGGAACTTCTTCATACGACAGTGTTTCATTAACATCAATAGTCTCAACTGGTACAATAGTGGATAGGTCTCCCACTGCCTTCCTTAACATAGACACATGAAAGATCGGGTGTATCAGTGACATTTCGGGTGGCAGCTCAAGCTTGTATGCCACCTGACCAATCCTCAATATAATTCTGTATGGTACGACATACCTCAGACTCAATTTTCCCTTCTTCCAAAACCTCGTGATACCTTTCATAGGGAAAACCTTCAAAAATACTCAATCATCTTCTTTGAACTCCAAATCTCTACGAAGAACATCCGAGTAAGACTTTTGGAAACTTTGAGTAGTTTTCAACCTTTCCTTAATCAACTTGACTTTTTCCATGGCCTGATGCACGAGGTCCGACCCTATCAATTCCGCTTCTCCAACCTCAAACCACCCGATTGGAGACCGGCATCTCCTACCATACACTGCCTCAAATGGTGCCATCTGGATGCTAGCATGGAAGTTGTTGTTGTATGTAAATTCTATGAGCGGCAAATGGTCATCCCAGCTACCTATAAAATCAAGAGTACAGGCACGCAACATATCCTCAAGCGTCTTAATAGTCCGCTCCGCTTGCCCATCAGTTTGAGGGTGAAAAGTTGTGCTAAGATTTACCTGAGCACCCAAACCTTGCTGAAACTTCTTCCAAAAGTTGGCTGTGAACTGAGCCCCTCGATCTGAGATGATTGAGACTGGTGTGCCATGTAACCTGACTATTTTCTTGATACACAACTGAGCATACTATTTCGCTGTGTCGGTAGCTTTAACTGGCAAGAAACTGCACAGATTTCGTGAGTCATCCACGATTACTCAAATTGAGTCAAACTTGCACGGAGTGCGTGGTAAACCTACCACAAAATCCATGTTAATCATTTCCCATTTCCACATAGAAATTTCTATGCTTTGAGCTAATCCACCGGGCCTTTGATGTTCGGCCTTCACTTGCTGACAATTCTGACATTTTGCCCCAAAGTCCGCCACATCCCACTTCATGTTGTTCCATCAGTAAACCCCCTTGAGATCATGATTCATTTTTGTAGAACCTGGGTGCACAGAATATCTGGAAGTGTAAACCTCTGCCATGATCCTTTCCCGAAGACCGTCAATATCAGGAACACATAGGCGGTCTTGGTACTGTAGGGTACCATCATTCATGCCTAAGGAAAAGTTGTGGTCTTGTGTCTATGAATCCCTTCTTTCAGTTGTGCTAATAATGGATCACTGAATTACTTTTCTTTCACCTCCTCCACGAGCGACGATTCGGCTCTATTTTGCACAATTAGCTCTCCTTCACTAGAACCCGCCAAGCGAACTCCTAAATTAGCCAGCTGATGAACCCCCCTCACCAATGGCCTCCGGTTTTCCTCCATATGATCTAAGCTCCCCATAGATTTCCGACTAAGAGCATCTGCTACAACATTAACCTTTCCTGGGTGATAGACAATGTCGATGTCGTAGTCCTTGAGTAACTCTAACCATCTTCTCTGTCTCAGATTCAACAACTTCTACTTGAAAATATATTTAAGGCACTTGTGATGCGTCAATATATCCACATGGACCCCATATATATAATATCACCAAATTTGTAGCGCAAACACCACTGACCCCAACCCTAAGTCATGAGTTGGGTAATTTTTTTATGATTCTAGAGCTGCCTAGAAGCATAAGCTATAACCTTGCCATGTTGCATTAACACACACCCAAGCCCGATCCTTGAAGCAATGCAATACAACACAAACCCCTCTGTACCCTCTGGCAAGGTTAATACCGATGTTGTTGTCAACCTTGAATTTAATTCTTGGAAACTCTTTTCACAAGCATCGGACCATTGGAATTTAACTGCTTTCTGCGTCAATTTAGTCAAGCGAGAGGCAAGAGTAGAAAAACCCTCCACAAATCTTCTGTAGTACCCAGCCAAAACCAAGAAATTACGAATCTCTATTGGAGTGGTGGGTCTAGGCCAATTCTTCACCGCTGCAATCTTTTTAGGATCAACCATAATTCCTTCCCTAAAAACGACATGACCCAAGAACGCGACAGATTATAGCCAAAATTCACATTTTGAAAATTTTGCATACAATTGATGTTGCTGAAGAGTCTGCAAGACTGCCCTGAGATGGTCCGCATGGTCCTTCCGACTTCGGGAATAGACAAGAATATCGTCAATGAACACGATTACAATGGACTCTAGCAAAGGTTTGAAGACTCGATTCATAAGATCCATGAAGGTTGCCAGGGCATTTGTTAGCCCAAAAGACATCACCATAAATTCAAAGTGCCCATACCGAGTCCTGAAGGCTATCTTGCGAAAATCCTACTCCCGTATCTTTAATTGATGATACCCGTACCATAAGTCAATCTTTGAGAAACATGTAGAACCTTGCAATTGGTCAAACATGTCATCTATTCTTGGAAGAGGGTATTTGTTTTTTATGGTGACCCTATTGAGTTGCCAGTAGTCAATACACATCCGTAAAGACCCATCTTTCTTCCTTACAAACAAGACCTGTGCGCCCCACGGTGACATACTCGGCCGGATGAACCCCTTTTTAGCAAATCCTTCAATGTTTCCTTTAGCTCTTTCAATTCTACCGGTGCCATTCTGTAAGGTGGACTTGATATAGGTTGCGTGCTTGGAATCACATCGATCCCAAAATCAATCTCCCTATCTGGTGGAATCCCAGGGAGCTCACCTGGAAAGACATCCAGAAATTCATTCATTACGGGTACAGACTCAAGGCTGGGTGCCTCGGCATTGGTGTCCGTAACCCGAACTAAATGGTAGATACACCCCTTCTTGATTATCTTTGTGGCTTAAGGTAGGAAATAAACCGACCTCCAGGCACTACATTATCAACTTCCCATTCTATAACGGGCTCATTAGGAAATTCAAGCCTCATAGTTCTATTCCGACAATCAAGTTTTGCAAAGCATGAATAAAGCCAATCCATTCCCATTATTGCACCAAAGTTGACCATTCGTAACTCGATAAGATCTGCCGTGGTATCCCTACCCCGAATCGTAACAACACAACCCCTATAGACTCGAGTTGTCGTGATAGACTTACTAACTGGAGTAGACACCAAAAATGGCACATGAAGCTGATCCGGTTCTATCCCAAATTCCATGGCAGTAAAAGGGGTAACATAGGACATGGTGGAACCGGGGTCAATAAGTGCATACACATCATGATATTGAATAGTTAGAATACATGTAACAACATCTGGGGAAGCCTCTACAGTTTGGAGACCACCCATATCATAGAATCAGTTGGGTCCTCCTAAACTCTGCACACCACCCTTAGCTGCACCACGCCCTGCGGGTGTTGGGGTACCTCGAGCTGGAGAAGGGGCTGAAGATGTAGCAGTTGCTGGACTGGATGGCTGAGTTGTGCCCCTACCGCTCCCTGGTGGATACATGACAATGTATCTGGATATGACCCCTCATCCCACATCCATAACATATAGGTAACTCCATATAGCAAATCCCCGAGTGCATCTTCCCGCACCTGGGGCACGGGTACCTCTGCTACTGCTGGAACCTCTCTCCTGATCAACCCCATTGATGGGATCCCCTATTACCCTGTCCGGGCCTGAAATGACTCCATTGTTGCTGGTTGGGACCTGATGGCAGTGCACTGGCTGAAGACTGGGCAATAGACTGGGAAGGCTCTGATGATCCTCCCCTAAATGTTGATCTTCCCCTACCTACTGACTCTTCCATGTTTCACGTAGACCAGGCCTTGTTGTTACCTTCTCTCTCCATTCTGTTCTTTAATTTACCGCTCTTTGGCCTGAGCAAATGTGACCATCTTCCTATAATTCATATCAGAATTCAATGCAGCCATAGAAGCCTTATTAATGGTCAAATAATTAAGGCCCTGAACAAACCGGCGCACTCTGGCCTCCATTTTAGGCAACATATGAATGGCATACTTGGACAAGCGAGCAAACTCCATGTGGTACTCCTACACACTCTTGTTACCTTGCTTCAAATTTTCAAACTCTGTTGCGCGGGCTGTCCTTGTCTCAGCAGGCAGAAAGTGATCTATAAAGGCATTGGCGAACTCACTCCACCTCGTCGGAGGGCTCCCCTCCTCGCGGGAATCCTCCCATAACTCAAACCACGCATAGGCTACCCCTTTCAGGTGGTAGGCAGCCAACTCTACTCCCTATGTCTCAGTCGCACGCATGACCTTGATAGTCTTGTGCATCTCATCAATAAAATCCTGAGGGTCCTCTTCCGGATTGACACCGGAAAACACTGGAGGGTCTAACTGATGAAATCTGTTCACCCTAGAACTAGTTGAATCCCCTTGCCGGTTAGATGAACTGGGTGCAACACGAATATCTCCCCTACGATCCCTATCAGAAATACCAGAACCGGAAGTTGGGGCTGGAGGTGGTATAAGAGTATCAATAGGAGGGATAGTAGAGGAGAACGTAGAAGCATATGCATTGGCCAATCTGGGCTCATCCACGAAAAATGAAGGGATTAGATTCTGGTACACTCATACAACTTATGCACTCGATACTGGATATGGAAGGTTATTATGAAGTAAATACAACCAACCTAGTCTGGGACTAAAGAAATGAAATCATCGACTACATTGAGCATGGCAAGTTGCTCGTAGACCCGAAGGCATCCCAGGCACTCTGCACCAAAGCAGCTCGTTACACCTTCTAGAGAGGACAGTTAGACTTTTATTCCAAGTCCCGCTGGTCTTATACTTAGGCGCCTTCGAAGATAATTACGCCATGAGAGAGGTTCACGAAGGATTTTATGGAAATCATTGAGGTGTAAACTTGTTGGTGGTAAAATTAGTTAGGGCAGGATACTACTGACCTCGTATGTTATAAGACGCTAAGGCATTCATTCAGAAATGCGACAAGTGTCAACACCATGCGACGTTAGTATACCAACCGGCAGAGCTACTGCACTCGGTATTATCCTCATGGCCATTTATGAAATGGCAGATGGACATAGTCCGTCCGCTACCACCGGCTCCCGGGAAGGTAAGATTTCTTTTGGTTTTAACTTATTACTTCACTAAATGGGTTGAAGTAGGTCCTTACCAGAAAATCAGCGAGCGAGAAGTGGTCGATTTCCTATGGGAGAACATAATCTGCATGTTCGGAATACCGAAGGAGATTGCCTGCAACAACGACCATAATTCATAGGCTCAAAATTAGCAAATTTCCTTGAAGACTTGAAGATTAAAAGAATCACATCTTTGCCATACCACCCGAGCGTAAAATGGGCAGGAAGAATCAACCAATAAGGTGATTATTCAAAAACTCAAAAAGAGGTTGGAAGCAACCAAATGCAAATGGCCTGAGGAGTTACAGGGAGTGTTGTGGGCATATCGGACGACGACCAAGCCAAGCACGGAGGAGACACCTTTCTCTCTTGTATATGGAGATGAAGCTCTGATGCCATTGATAGTAGGAGAAACGACCTTGCGATACTTTCGGACGGACAAAAATACAAACAACAAAGCATTGCTAGTCAAATTGGAATTGCTTGACAAAAGCAGGGAATTGTCGTGCATAAAGATGGTGGCACAAAAACAAATAATGGAAAGGTACTATAATCAAAGGGCCAATCTTCGTTATTTCAAAGTGGTAGACTTGGTTTTAACATAGGAAAGTCGGGTCTGACATGGGAAGTCCCCTACCGGGTTTCAGCTATCACCAGGAAAGGATCGTACGAACTAGAAAACCAAGGTGGGATCAAATTGCCGAGCAACTGGAACGTGCATCACCTAAAAAGGTATTATTACTGATGAGCACCGCTTTTACCGAAAGTACATGCTGCACTCTATTTTTCTTCGCCTAGTTTTTGTCCCAATTGGATTTTCCTAGCAAAGATTTTAACGATGCAACAACGAAAAACATGCTACAAAGGAAATGTCATTGACAGAAATAAAACCTTTAAATGACAAGGCATGAAAACAACAAACCACTGCGTAATGGTTAGATAGTCTTTGGCTCGATGGCAAAATTCCTAGCGGGAAGTAAAACTTGCCATCGGACCAAAAGTTATTCAACTGTTCATGAGTGCTCTTTCCCTACAAACCACTAGGGGTGGGCATTCAGTATTTTCATTTTGGTATTTAAGAATTTCAGTTTGGTATTTCGGTATTCGGTCTATCAATTGTATATACCAAATACCGTACTAAAATATTTCGGTACGGTTCAGTATTTTTATTTTTGTTCGGTACGATTTCGGTTTAAACCAAATCTTCACTATCTCCCCCACTCCATTAACTAATGAAATCCACGTTGTTTGAGATTCCACAAAAGATCAATCTTAAGTTCTCAGGTTGTGTACATAGAAGAGATGAAAGCAATACACGTTGAGTTTGAGTAGAAGAAGATCAGTCAATGACTGTCGAACTGCAATTTGTCTCCATGAATTTTTGTGAGATTTAGAGTCATTAGTGTGTGAAAATGATCCAATCCAACTATTGTGTTCTTTAGTTGATAAGTTTCATTCTTGCTTCAAATTGTTAAACTAGGTTATTTATCTTATGTATCTTATTCCGTGAATAATTTCCGCTCTTTGTGTAATTTTTGTTATTTATTTTGAGGCTTTATAGTAAATATTGTAATCTGTATGTTTTTCTTTATCGGAGAATTTTTAGTTTGTTCAAGACAGGCATATTTCAAGGGATTAGGGAATTAGGGGTTTTGGACTTTTGGGGTGTGGGCTTAAGGTTATTGGGCTAAAAAATAAAAATAAAGTTGGGCTTGGACTAAACTGTTTCGGTATTTCGGTATACCGAAATATAAAAAACCCAATATCGTATACCGTACCGAATTACCGAAATACCAAAAATTTTGTACCGAAATAAATTGAAATACCAAAAAAACCAAAACCGAAATACCAAATAATTCGGTTTGGTTCGGAATTCATTTTTTCGGATTTTATGCCTACCCTTTCAAGCCGCTAAGGTGGTTAGATAATCTTTGGATCGATAAAAAAGTCTCTAGCGAGAAATGAGTCTTGCTATCAGACTTATCCAACCATTCACTAGTGGAATCCTCAAAGGAGCAAGAGTTTAAGTGTTACAATTCGTATTCTTCTCATTCAAATACTGAGGGAGATGATATGAGAATACGATAATGGCAATTTCTTTTCTTTCAACAAAATGAATGCTTATGTACTTTTGAAGTTAGAAGGAACAAAATAAAGTTCTTTTATTTTTATCTTGTTTATTATCCAAATAATGAATTAATTTTATCATTTGAAAGGTAATTAAGTACTTCAAATACTAATGCCGTAATGAACATGAGACGTCCTTTTCAAAAGCACCATAAACATAAGAGGTCTCTCTCTTATGAAACCCTCACAATAAAGGATTGGTTCAGGAAGAGTTTATGCACGAAACCCAAATGCTGTAGAGGAAAAATGCACCCGAAGCCTTACATAATTCGATGCAAAAAAGTAAACTTTGTGCAATGCTGAAACAAAAGGCACTTTTCTTTGTCAAATGTGCCAAGCAACCTACAGAAATACAAAAAGAAAACAACAAAGGAAGAAAAAATAAAGAGCTAAACTAAATCGCCCCCAAAACTCGGGGGAAGAGAATCATTAACGCTCCTGGGAGAAGTAGGTGGATCTGTCGTCGGCTCGGGAGAAGAGTCAGTAGCATCAGGTTGATCGGGGAGGCGACTTTGAGCAGTTGACTCTAGATCTCAGGCCTTGGAGATTTCATCAACAATATCAATGACGTCTGTTTTTGCCTCTTCTAAGATTTTTATCCTCATGCTATACATAGAATATGTTTTTTCAATGGTGAGGGAATCCACCTGACACTGGAGGTCTAATTTAATCCGGTCAATCTCGATCAAAAGGCCATCCCGCTCGGATCTCGTGGCATTAAGGCTAAGATCAAGATCACGAATAGTGGTTATATAAACCTTATTATATTCCATGATCCTCTTATAACTATCCCTCATCTGGGCATTTGATTTTCAAACCCGCAAACTAAATAGGATTAATGTTAATGTATTCTTTTTTGCGTGTATTTGTCAATCTCATAGCAGGTGGACTTAAACTGCTCTTTCAAAATGGTGCTATTTAGTAATCCTATAACTTTTTGCCTTCATCAGTAGACTTAGGCCCTTTCTATTATGTTTTAAATGACTTTCTAGCCAGATCGTTTTAACTTTCTACTGAGATGGATAAGTGTCAATTTTCAGATTTTAAGTTTTTTTCTTTTCCGTCACCATCCGCCCTACTAACCCCACGCCCCTCCCCCTATATTTTTTCTGGAAAAAATGCACAAGTACCCCCTGACCTACACCCGGATTTCCAACTCACATTTTTCTTCACGTGAATCCTATTACCCCCTAAACTTATTTTAAATGGAACTATTTGCATCCTTAACGCTGACGTGTCAGAGTATGTGTATTTCACTCTACCAAAGGAGAGTGAGAAGAAGGAAAAACGATTTTCAGAGTATTTTTTATTCTTTTTTACCATTTTTTCTTACTTTTTTTCCCTCTTCCTTTTCCTTTTTCTTTGTCTTTTTTATTTTACTTTTTTTTTCATTTCTTCTCCTATTCCGGCGGATATTCATTCACCGGTGACTTTGTCTAACCGTTTTTCTTCTATTTTTTCTTTTCACACACAAAGTAAACTCTCAAAAGGATCTATTCATAAGCAAAGCAAAATACACTCAGATTTGGGGGGGAAATGTTTTTTTTTTTTTGTCCTTTGATATTCAGTGGCTACCTTAAATAAAATCTAACTTTGTGGCACTTGAACCCACAATTGCTGCTAACTTTAAACCTTTCCGAAGGTCATCTTTATCGAATCGTCAACATTAGAAATACTGACTCAATCCTGAACCACCATACCTTGTGATACCCGACAGCTGCATCCCCAATACTATTTTGAAATATCTTGCCCCAAAGGCGAATTGTAGAAGATCATAACACCGACAAACTTAGTATGTTCAATTAGTGCAATGACACCCCCATCACAGAAGAAAGCTACACCACGCTTGCAAATACCAAGTCTCATTACTTCCACCAGCCCATATCTGACCATCCTTAGTCTGATTGCCTTTCCCCTGCCGAGAATAAAACACTGAATCTCTTTATTATTCACTGAGTAAACCTCCCTTCAAGTCATTCACTGCCCCGATACGAAGGCAAACACCCTACCATTATAACAATACTGCCGAACGATTGTTCATAAGCATCATGGCAACTTGTGCCTAACCTCATAGCTCTCAGAAGTACCGCTACTAAGCTTGAAAAAATAAAATAGGTGACGATAATAGTCTAATCAACTATACCGGGAGAAACATCCCGCACCACATTCGTAGTGCCATTACAATTCTTCAATTCTCGATTTATAACAAGCGCTTCGCGTTCATAATATTGAGTAGGAAAGAAACAAAGACATAAGCCTCACAGGAATCAAATTGCACGATAAGGAATCAAGAAGGGAAGTACTCCTAACAGACCTACAGCCTCCCGAGGATAAGTACAGACGTCTCTGTACCGATCCGCGAGACTCTACTAGACTTGCTCATGACTCGTGAGACCCTAGGAACCTAGTGCTCTGATACCATATTATCACGACCCAAAATACACTAAGGGTCGTGGTGGCGCCGGACACTGCTGTCGGGCAAGCCAACCAAATTACTTGATCCAAATCTCGTTTTAATACTTTTTAAAATCCAGGAATTTCCTTCAAATTTAGCAATTTTAAAAGATAATAGACTCAAGTCGAATTTAAATGATAGGCAGTTAATATAAAATACTTCAAACCATCCCAGAACTCGGTGTCACAAGTACATGAGCATATACTGACAAGGAAATAAAATATAACATCCGTCCAAAATACAGTAGACAGAAAGTAAATATAGTATGTTGGAAGGGACTACTCTAGCTGCGGCCGTCTCGAATAATGCAGCTCACCTAGTCCCGGAATCATCCGTACTGCTCGCCCAGTAGACCGCTAGAGTTACATATACCTATGCAACAAAAATGCACAAAAGTGTAGTATGACTACGTAAACAATGTGTACTCAATGAGTATCCCACCTAATCTCGAAGAAGTAGAGAAGAGATGGTCAACTTCGATACTTACTAGTGGTCTAATAATGATGTCAATATTACATTAAATCGTGAATTTCTACCAACATGATTTTTATCAAATAGAAGGAAACAAGTAAACAATTTTTCCTTTTTTATGGGAAATTTCCCAACTTCCTTTTCCATTATTTTTCCAAATATTTTCAAGCCATGAAGAGGCAATAGCAACTTTAATAAGTTCAAGCAGCAATACAACCATGCGCAAATCATGCTGAGGTCGACTGTCCGCTCCAACAGAAATGTAAAATGTGCACTTGACGAGGGTCGACGGTGCACCTATAGATGCATCTATTACCCTGCTCGCGAAATAACCTGCAATGTGGTCAACATAAAATGAACAAACACCCTGCTCGCGAATCATGCATGTGATGTAGGTACACATAGGGGTCCATGCTCAAACAATCAATTAAGAATTTCGAGGAACATTTATCCAAATAAAAACTAATTCTCTTTTAATAATTTAGAAAAGAAAATGTTTAATCCCTTTAGAAATTCATTTACTAATATGAGGTGATTTAAACAATTCAAACCGTCAATAAGTTTACAATTAATCCAAGTATAGCATGCTCTTGGGTCCTAGACTACCCGAACAATAGCATAATAGTAGCTACGCACGGACTCTCGTCACCTCGTGCGTACGTAGCCCCCACAATTAGGAGCACATAACCAATTATTTTGCCTATGGGGACAATTTCCTTTTACAAGGTTTGAAAAGAGACTTACCTCGCTCTGAAGATCCATAACCGGCATTCCACGCCCTTCCGAAGACTCAAATCGATGCAAAACACTCCAAAATTAGCCATTAATTATGTAAATCCATTAGTATATGCTAAGGTACTCATTATAATCCAATTTATAGCAATTCCTAACCCGATCAAAAAGTTGACAAAAATGCCCTCGGGCCCACGTGCCCGGAATCAGAAATTCTTCGAAGATAAAAATTATTCATGAACTCACAAACTCAATTATATTATTTTCTCTTAATTTCATCCCCAAAATCGTGGCTAAATTCCAAGATTACTAATTTTCTAGGTTTTCCACCAAAACTTCAAATTTATACTAATTTAAATGCTTAAATCCATACTTAGTTGATATATTTAACTCAAAATAGGTGGGAGTGACTTACCTTGACGTTGATGACGAAAATCCCCTCTTGAAGCTCCCCAAAAATCGCCCAAGCCATGAAAATATGAGGAAAAAAAGGCCAAATCCCGATTTTAAAACAACCCCTCTGCCTCCAGCTACTTCCGCTTCTGCGGAAGAAATTACTCTTCCGCGGTCCCACCTTTGCGGACCATCAGCTGCTTCTGCGGCTTCCACTAGGCCGCCTATTTTCTCTTCTGCATTCCCTTTCCCGCAGATGCGGTCCCGCTTTTTCGGAACCTTGACAGCATCTGCGGTCCACGAGCCCCTGGCAAAATCCACTTTTGCGATACCTCTACTGCAGGTGCGGTCCCGCATCTGCGAAAATACAACCGCATCTGCGGTCCTTTCTCTTCTAGCCCAAAGCCATTTCTGCTGTTGAAGTGCCACATATGCGGTACCGCATCTGCGATCCAAAAACCGTAGATACGGTTATGACAGCAACCAACAAGCCTCAGCCTTCCAAAATTTCCATTTTCAATCTATTAACCACCCAGAATCCACCTGAGGCCCCCGGGACTCCAACCATTCATACCGACCAATCCCAAAACACATTACGGGCTCGCTCGAGACCACAAATCACATCAAACAACACTAATATCATGAATCGAACTCCAATCCAAACTTAATGAACTTTAAAATTTCAAACTTCTATTTCCGATGTTTAAACTTATCAAATCACGTCCGATTGACCTCAAATTTTGTGCACAAGTTATATTCGACATTACGGACATATTCATACTTTCGGAATCGGATTCTGACCCCGATATCAAAAAGTCCACTTCCGGTCAAACTTCTCAAAACCTTCAATTTTCCATCCTTAGCCAAATTACTTCAAAATGACCTACGGACCTCCAAATTCACTTCTGATCGCACCCCTAACTCCAGAATCACCATACGAAGCTATTCATAGTCTCGAAATCTCAAATGGGAAGCGATAACACTGAAATGCACTTCAAGCCAAACTTATGAAATTTCTTCTAAAATGCTAACTTCCTCAATATGCTCCAAAACACTCCCGAGTTATCCAAAACCCGAACCGGACATATGACAAGTACAAAATCATCATACGAACCTGCTGAAACCTTTAGATCCTGATTCCGAGGTCATTTACAAAAAATTCCAATCCTAGTTCATTAATTCAACTTTAAGCTTCTGAAACAAGAATTCTCCTTCCAAATTAACTCTG
>MU729222.1:0-45999 GCA_026770625.1 Nicotiana glauca
GAAAATTCACTATAAAGTCTTAAAAATATAAATAAAATTTATATATTTATATGACGGTTTGGTTCGGATTTTTTTGCTCAATACCAAACCAAGTCAAATCAAACCTAATCGGGTTTTTTAATCGGTTTGGTGCGATTTTCCGGTTCGGTTTGAACACCCCTAATTACAACTAATCTTGTTCCTAAAACAACTCTAAAAGCCAATAACAGGACTCGAAAGAAAGATATAACTTGCATTAGCATTCTTAATTTTTACTAAGACAAAAAATAAACGCATTCTTAATCATTCATAATCTCTTGGGACACAATCAATGATTTATTTATTTAAGCAAAAAAAAAAAAAAAAAGGGGGGTTGGGGGAGATAAATCTCAGTCTTGTGCTTTTTTCCTATCTTTATTTTATATCATTTCAATATTTAAAGGAGCTACCACTTCATCCGAACCTTTTGACTTAGACCTATATATGTTTTAAAAGGAAACCTTACTAAAGAAGTACAAGTTTCGAACCCAATAAATTAAAAGGGATATGATAAAATTTCAAATCGTACAAGTAACTAGGTTCGAGATTTTAGTACAAGATATTTTATCTAATCTTAATATTTAGTATTTGTAAGTGTATAATAAGAAAATATTTTAATAACTAACTATTAGCATGATACTGAAACTAATATAAACTTCTAATGAGCTCATAATATAAGTAAGACTTTTAATCTAGCCTCATGAGTGTCGGCAATATAATTCATCAAGCTATACATCAAATGAAAAAGATTTTTAATACAATTAGAAAAATTTCTCTTGAGCAATTTACGTAATACTTGAATACTAATATGAAACCCTAATAACACTCGAATGTGAAACACCTAACTATCAATCACTTCTTAATATTCTATTATAATTCTTAACTGTCACGTAAATGTTAAGCATTTGATTATAGTAGAGATCTAAAAACCGAACCAATTCAAACCGATATAGTTGATTTGGTTTGATTTTGATAAAAAACGAACCAATCCGGTATATGTACACCCCTAATTTGTAAGTCTATCATATACCTTTTATATACGTTCCGAAATCAGCCACCACTTCAAAATCACAAATGACAGATTATCACTTGGCTTAGGAAAGAAAAAGAAGTGTAAGACAATTAACTATTCCTACATAAAAATAATCTTGAAACGCATTGCTTCAATGAATAGGATATTTGTCGTTTTTTTGTATCATATGAAGAGCATATGTAGGGCTTTTCGGAGTCTTTTAACCTAATCCCAAGTTAAATTCGTAGGTAGAAGATCACATATTTTCAGTAGACAGAATCATTATGCTTAGTTTAAGAACTTTTTTCCTATATTACAAAAATATCATTCATTGACAGTAAAGCACACTTTATCACAGACTAATGTTTATTCTTGATAGTTACAACTCTACTTGTTTTCTACATCAAAGAATAAATGGAAGTATGTTATAAAATAAAGACCGTAATTTAAAAAGACAGGTATAGAGAGAAACTGATATATTATTTGAATTCAAACGGATGTACATAATGAACTGAATTCTCTTCTATTTATAAAAGAAAGGAAGTTGTTGTGTAAGCTGCTACTTCAAGCTGTTGTGTAAGTTGCTACTGCAAGCTGCTGTGTAAGCTGCTATTATACCCGATATGGATAATCTTCTACTGAGAGCAATGTTTATCCATAACGGGGTACTTAATGGATAAACTCATTGTACCCAGTATAGATAATTTTCTACTAGGGGTAATGATTATCCATAACGGAGTACTGAAAGGATAAGCTTATTATACCCGATATGGATAATCTTCTACCGGAGGTAATGTTTATCCATAACCGGATACTGAAAGGATAAGCTTATTACACCCGGTATGGATAATCTTCTATCGGGGGTAATGTTTATCCATAATCGGATACTGAAAGGATAAACTTATTATACCCGGTATGGATAATCTTCTACCGGGGGTAATGTTTATCCATAACAGGATACCGAAGTGATAAGCTTCTTCAGGAGGCTTATTTTCAATAGAGTACTAAATAGATAAACATATTTACGGCAAAGCCCCATATGGATAAACTTCTTGAGGAAGCTTATTTACAACGGAGTATGAACATCCATAATATAATATATTTATAACACTCCCCCTTGGATGTTCATTAAAAGATAGTGTGTCTCATTAAAACCTTACTAGGAAAAATCCCGTGGAAAAAAATTCTAGTGAAGGAAAAAGAGTGCACATATTTAGTAATACGCATTGCTAGGTGCCTCGTTAAAAACCTTATAAGGAAAACCTTGTGGGAAAAAACCTTAGTAAGGAAAAAAGAGTGCATCGCGTATTTTACTCCCCCAGATGAAAACCTTGTTTCAAATATTTGAGTCTCTGCATTCTAATCTTGTATCTGCATAACCAATACGATCTGCACCACTTTTGTTAGCATTAGCAAGATACATAAGTGCATAGCAATTGCACTGAGATAGAGTATTTCAGGACCAAGGAGTTCCTCATCCTCTTCTGGAGTTCGGAACGGATCCTTATTCACTTCAAGTGATCGAACACCCATTGGTGTACTTAATGGGTGCGCTTTGTCCATGTAAAAGCGTTTAAAGACCCTTTCTGTATAGGCAAATTGATGGATAAAGATCTCGTCTGCTAAATATTTAATTTGCAGACCAAGATAAATTTAGGATCTTTCATCTCAAATTCTTTCTTAAGATATTCAATTGCCTTTGGAGCTCTTCTGGAGTTCCAGCAATATTTATGTCATCAACGTAAACAGCAAGTGTAACAAATTCTTATGACATTTTCTTTATAAAAATACATGGACAAATAACATTATTTATGTAACTTTCTTTCAGCAAATATTCACTGAGGTGATTATATCACTTGCGCCCAGATTGATTTAAACCGTACAAGATCTTTATAATCTGATCGAGTACATTTCTTGAGACTTTCAACTATATGCTTCAGGCATTTTAAATCCTTCAGGGATCTTTATAGAATTTAATCAAATGAGTCATATAAGTTATGACTCGCATTTAAATGGTATGACATCTTCAGGTGTCTGGACTACTGGTCTGATCCTCACAATATTTTACAGTATTGTGCACTATATTGTATCAAATATATAGTCGATGATAATTTTGTATCGGTTCATAAGCGGCATAACTTGTTGATATCTCATCACTTTCTTTATTTTCAGGTACCTCGACTTCTTCTGGAGTTTCATGAAATGTTATGCCGTGGGCTTTTCTAGAGCTCATTTCCTCCTCATTATGATCATTTTGATCATTAGCTCCTTATAATTTTTCAATGATTGTTACCTTTGGAACCGATTGGTCTACTGATGATAGGCTATAATTACGTATTTTAGTCTATTATTACACTCTAATTTACTGCACTTTAGTTGAGTTTGCGCTTTAATCGCTAGTGTTTTGCACTAACAGTGTGTTTTATGCCTTGTAGGAGTGATTCCGAGCTATATAGATATTATGGAATGAATTCAAGTGATTTGAAGCTTTGAATTCTGAGTAAAGCCCAATGAATTAAGCCGGGATCGTATTCGGGGGTCAAATTTGATAATTAAGTACAAACGAAGACTTGAGGAGGCATATTACGCACTGTCTACTAAAATAGACATAACTTTTTTCTCAGAACTACATTTGGTCTCCACAATATATGGTTGGAAAGCTAACTCAAAGGAATACAACTTTCATGTTTTATATTTTTTCAAATTCCAAAAGGAACAGGGTGAAAAACCTCGGTTATGGTAGGACCGCGGCAGAACATTACCAAAGATTCAGAGGACCATTTTGGCCGCGGTCCTGGCGTAACCGCGGCGGGACCACGGCAGAACGCGTAAATTTCAGGGACCAAAGTGCAAAACACGAGATTTTAAGCCCTAAACCCTATATAAAACAAAGGAGTCCGGCCAAGAAGAAAGTAGGGAACATATTTTGGACACAAATTAGACCTAAGAAGGAAAAGACACTAGTTTAGGGTTAGACAACACCCTTGGAGGCGAGAACACGCGAGGAGCAAGGCGGGGAATTCTTCTACGAGTTTTTCCTTCCTCTTCCTATTTTTCATTGTTGGTTATGACCTTTAGTATTGTAGTTTTACATATTATTATGAATAGCTAATTTGTTATCTAGAGTTTTGATAGAACCTTTTGTAGGATAATTCTTGTTATGTTTTTATATAATTGAGTCATAGCTTTTCTCTATTTGTTCAACTACGTTTATATTGTGGTTGGTTGAAGAGCTTTCAATTAGTTGTGCTTATTTAGTATGCATAACTCGGGAGAGAGTGCATATTTAGATAATTGTTAAACAACACCACTCCCAAAGTATATGAGGGATCAATAACCGAGGGTTTAAAGGCGGGATTAGGGATAACGAAACCTTGGGTGCGATCTGAAGTGAGCTGTATTAAAAGCCAACTAGCGTATCTCGGGAGAGTGCGTCTAGTAAATTGTCGTAATTACTCGGGAGAGATTTACTGTAATAAGAGTGTTCATGATCGGTAGAGAATACTTAGGTGAAATTATAGAAGACATAGCGAGAAGGATTCCGACAATTGGGAAAATTATAACTCTAGACCTCCTTAATCTTTTCTCTAACCCTGAGTATCTTTAGTTGTTAATCTACTAATTTAATTATTTAGTTAATTAGATATAAGAATCTTAATATTTATAAGTTAGGAATTGTTCAAGCTTGTCTTCTTGGTGATAGTGAATAACTGTAGCTAAACCTTAGTTCTCTGTGGGATTCGACTCCGGACTTGTAAACCGGATTATATTTGCAATGACCGCATTGTCCTTTTTATAAGGCATAGTTGGGCGCGATCATCTACTACGCTTCATGCGTACAGTAAACTCTATCCTTCAGAGACTTTAAATTTTAATAGGAGCATTTGCAGCTGAAATATGATATTTGTTTATGGATCAACAAATGCTTCTGACATTTGACTTGAATTATCTTCTAAGTGAGGATTATATTAATGATAATTCGATTCATATAGCATATTTTTCAGCTGTTTATTCCATTCCCCAGATGTTAGAAAAACTAACATATATCCCCAATCTTCTTTGGGAAACATATCTCTGTGCATTGTGGTATAGAAATTAATCATATACCACACATCAAAAGATAGTAAAATATTTGATTTCTGATCCTAAATCAATTATGAGGGGAGGACTTATCATATAGTGTTGGTCTGATGCATACAAGTGATGTTATATGCAATTTAGAAAATCTTAGACCAACACATGAAGCTTTGTTCTCATAAACAATAGTTTAGCCATTAATAGGAGGTATTCACTGCTAAACTAGCTTGTATATAAACCAACATTATCAAGATGAACTGTCTTGATTTCATAATCTGAAAATTATGCTCTTAAGTGAGAAAAGCAATTTCAAATGCCAAACTGCAGGTTGACAATAAACATACATATAACCATCTTATATATACATCTATAAGTGGTTCACATGATAGCATATTCACCTTTTATATATTTCAGAATAAGGGGTCTTAGTCCCAACTTTAGCTGGTATAATCAATTTATTATGAGAATAAGCAACATAGGAGAATTCTTGAAGAATCTTCTAGTTCTTCAGTATATGCTTATCTAAATTCTCAAATAGCTCATTTAAAAATGGCAAATGAAAACTTCAAGTTTATCATGGCATGTGCTATCTCTTAGTAAACTTCTGGTTTACTATGACATAAACTTTTGCATTAGTAAACTTCTGATTTACTGTGGCTACTTTTGTATTAGTAAACTTCTGGTTTACCGTGATACATGATGTAGTACAAATCAAAGAATAAGGCGGGTAACTTCTCATATACATATTATTTTACCCCCTATGATTGTGGAAACATGAAGATTTTCAATCTTCCAATCATTTATAGTCTCAATATGATAGCCATTTATTTTAGTAAACTTCGGGTTTACTACAACATATGTTTTGACCATAATCATATAATATGAATGACATATTTGTAAATAAGCTCTTCGAGAGCCTTCAATTATTATCCACAATCTAATATTTATCGGACACTACTGGTGTCATGTGTCTTCTAGGCAAACAGTTAGCTCTTCGGGAGTTGTTGATACATTTTGTACTATCAAATATTGCTCAGACACTTCTGGTATCATAAGAGAAAATCACAATCAAATAAACAATTATTTAAGCACAAGAAAACTCCTCTTCATAATATTTTCCTACTTCAGGAGGCAATTTCAATTGTATTACTTCTTCAGGAGCAAATTTAAAATACGAAATATTGAGTATATATTCTCTCAATTATATTACCTCTTCTGGAGGTGAATCGTAATATATTTGCATCAAGAGCGCGTTCATATTTACCAGATTTATTAATATTATCACATTCACTTCAGGGAATGGATTATTATTATCAAAAGTTCTCATCCTTCAGGAAAATCGAACATAATTATCTGAATGCGCATTAATCACATCAAATTGTGATGCCTCAACCTCTTTTAAAATATTTACTACTTCAGGAGCAAATCGAGGCGTGCATTTAATATAGAGAATATTTATGTAGATTATCTTCAATTGTAACCATAGAAAGCCTAAATTATCACTTCTGGTGATCATAGGCATATACCACTTCTGGTGGTTAACAAAATATAATTACAATGAGATATATGAAATATAACCACTTCTGGTGGTTGTATATTTCTTGCAAACTCTGCTAGAGTTTAAGTTGATCTAATAATGTTATCCATATTCTTCAAAATGACATAAATAAGATATATTATAGTCAACATCGGTATCAAATCATAACTTTTATTTATGTATAACAAACAACAAAAATTAAAATATTTACATTTCTACAGATTCACCACCGATTACATGACTTGTTTCTCCTTCTGGGAGTGCAAAGTAATCAGCTACATCCAAATGCATGAAGTCTAAATTATCTTCAGAAATAAAATTTGCTTCAGCATTTTTCTCTGTCTTCTTTAGGGAGGCTTGATAAAGCTCAACCAGGTGCTATGGCGTACTACAGGTACGTGACCAGTGCCCTTTTCTTCCACATCTACAGCATGCACTTTCTGCATTTGGTGCTTGCACCGCTTCATGCTTTTGTTCCTTCCTTTTCCACTACTCATGGCGAGGAGGGTTCTTTGGTGCATTATTATTACCATGATTAGAGTTTCTTCCCCGACCACGGCCATGACCACAACTCGAGCCACAACCTCTTCCACGTTTAGCTTGGTGGAAGTTCGTCTCATTCAATTCAGGGAATGGACAAGAACCAGTATGTCGGCTTTCATGGTTTTTCATTAATAGCCCATTATGTTGCTCGGCTACAAGAAGATGTGAGATAAGTTCAGAATACCTTTTAAATCTTATCTCTCGATATTGCTGATGCATGAGCATATCCGAGGCATGAAAAGTGGTGAAAGTTTTCTCCAACATATCATGATCAGTAATATTATCACCACATAATTTCAATTGGGAAATAATTCTGAACATAGCAGAATTATACTCACTAATAGATTTAAAATCTTGTAGCCTTAGATGAGTCCAATCATAACGTGCATGTGGAAGAACGACCATCTTCAGGTGGTCATATCTATCTTTCAAATTATTCCACAGTATGACTGGATCTTTAACAGTAAGATATTTCATTTTATGGCCCTCATCAAGGTGATGGCGTAGGAATATCATTGCTTTGGCACAGTCTTGATTTGATGCCTGATTTTTATTCTTGATGGTGTTTGTCAGACCCATCGCATCAAGATGAATTTTCAGCATCAAGCACCCAAGATATGTAGCTTTTGCCCGATATATCCAGGGCTACAAATTCAAGTTTAGAAAGATTTGACATTATATAGAAAAAGAAAATTCGTACCTTAGATACTTTCAAAGTATTTGCTCGAGATGGCAGAATCTCGTGCTGATAACATATTATAAAATAAAAGTTGTAATGTAAAGACATGTATAGAGAGAAACTGATATATTATTCGAATTCAAACTGATGTACATAATGAACTGAAATCTCTTCTATTTATAGAAGAAAGGAAGCTGTTGTGTAAGCTGTTACTGCAAGCTGCTATTATACCCGATATGGATAATCTTCTACTGAGAACAATATTTATCCATAACGGGGGTACTGAATGGATAAACTTATTGTACCCAGTATAGATAATTTTCTACTAGGGGTAATGATTATCCATAACGGAATACTAAAAGGATAAGATTATTATACATGATATGGATAATCTTCTACCGGTGGTAATATTTATCCATAACCGGATACTGAAAGGATAAGCTTATTATACCCGGTATGGATAATCTTCTACCGGGGGTAATGTTTATCCATAACCGGATACTGAAAGGATAAGCTTATTATACCCGATATAGATAATTTTCTACCGGGGGTAATATTTATCCATAATCGGGTACCGAAGTGATAAGCTTCTTCTGGAGGCTTATTTTCTATAGAGTACTAAATAGATAAACATATTTAGTGTGAAGCCCCATATGGATAAACTTCTTCAGGAAGCTTATTTACAACGGAGTATGAACATCCATAATATAATATATTTATAACAACGTAATATTATTACAGTTGATGTTGTAATTTTTTGTCCATGCTCTTGCATTATTTTCTTGAAAATATATTAATACCATAGTGGAAGAGTTTAATTAAGTAAATTGATAATTCCATCCATAATCCTTATGTGGATATTTTTTTTCCCACATGACACATACAAATATATATACGTGTAATCGAAGACTAATAATTATAAGTACGAATAACAAACAGACAAAGAAATTGAAACAAATTGCGATAAAATAATGTCAATTGTCTAGTGTCGCTGCCTCACTTCAGGGCTTACGCGAGCTTTAACCACGCCTTTAACATTGTTTAGGATTCAGAAAGAAGTAATTAGGTAATGCTACATTCTGCAAAGTCGAGCAAAAAGGTTTTCTGGCAGATATTCTCCTTCAGGATAATAATTTGACAATCTTCAAGAAATTTAAACCATGATATAACAGAAAGAGTGGTGGTACCATCTTAAAGGGAGAAAATAAAATCATCAGAAAACTGATATCAAGTTCAAGACAATATCCAGGATCACAACTAACCAAAAAATTCAGTAGTATCTATAGCGCATACAAAGCAAAACGCCAAAACTGCCAAGATTTGTAGTACAATTTAGAAGACGCGTTGAGTCTTTCCCATGGTACTCTTCAAGTACAGGCATCTCACCTGTTAGCATTAACGACGAAGAGATGTTAGAAATAAGTTTAAACAATAAATGAAGTTATCAGACTCGAAGAAACTATAAGCTAAATGCTCGTGGATAAACGAAGTAATAGGATGTTAAGTACACTCACATTTTGCCAGTTCTTTTTTAGCAAAGACACTAGAAAGTTGACACTCATCTGCACATTCTGGAAGATCTGTTTCTCCTCCATATCCATATTACCGACAGCAACTCCCATGCAAAGCACCTTCTTCAATTGGAATTTTATAGTGGCCTTGGTCTCATTAACCTTAGACTCGAGCGATTCTTGGTGGCTAACAAGGCTAGGAAATTTACCTGCGGTTTAAAGATAAAGAGAAGTAGTTTATACATTGGCAAAAATGATTTGAATAAACCATTGCGAGTGAGATGGCACTTAGGATAACAACACCAAGTCTACAATAGGAAAAAAAATGTACGAACTTTTTCACACTAAGATTGATATGACATCAATTGCTAGAAATGATATTTGAGGAAATTTGGTGTATTAGAGAGGTAACATTTCATTAACAAAATATTTGGCTGGTAAGTGCGTGTGTTTTTGTGACATCCTATGTCCGTATCGGTAAAGCCAATGGTGTTAGGGACAGTACAACTCAATCAAAATAAGGCACAACCACCAATATGCACAACTATAAAGCACAAAGATGAGACGTAAACCAAAGAGGCTCAAGAGCTAAGCTAAAACATCAAATAGTCTATTGAACTTACCGGCTTTGTTCAAGCCGGGCCCCAAGAGACGGGGGATTTGCTTTATAACAGCTTCTGATGCCAAAAAAGCATGGTATTTCTTTGCAAGCTTCTTAACCAACTTCTTGTTTTTGTTAAGCTTCTTCAGGCCTTCCACGTCCATGTACTCCAACCCAATCTTTTCAGCCTGAAAAACAAACGCAACAAGCTTTCATCACCCTTGCACAAAATCACCTTAAGCAGTACCCCTAGAAGTAGCTTAAGCCTTCAGGTAAACTAACAAACACAAAATTTTCAAATAGTTATGAGGACTAGTCGATCAACTTAAATAAAAAATGGAATCTATGAAATTTGCTGCTTCCTCAAATCTAAGACACAAATGCAATAGCACTATCTAAATTTATCAGGTACCAGTGATGAGGATCCCAAACAAAACATTCAGTCACCGCCAGGACATTTCATCGAGGGACAGCTCAGTTCACAAAGCATCACGCATTCACACAAGGTCCACAGAAGGGTCGTACCCCCAAGGGGTGTGATGTAGACAAACTATCCTAATGCAAGCATAAGTGGTTGCTTCCACGGCTTGAACCCGTGACCTATAGGCCACACGGAAACAACTTTACGGTTGCTCCAAATGTCCCCTTCATTGCCAGGATGTTTAATCAAAGCCGAAAAAATAGACCAGAAAATTTTGGAGAGTGCTTTGATAACAAATGCTATAATCCCATAACCACACTAAGCCTGGAAAAAGAATAACTGAATCACGTTTATTATACAAATCACTGAAGTATGAGCCTTTAAGGATCCATCACCTAAAACTTAACAGAATATTATTGAAGTGATACTTATGCAAATGTGAGTAAGTCGGTAGCTTGTTCAACTGCCAAAAATATGGTAGACACACGACAAAATTCAGCTCAATTATTACTGTGACTAGTTAAAGTGGATTACCTCTTCAACATGCTGAGCATCTCCAAGCATGCAAATCTTCATCTTAGGGCGAGGAATGTGAGGCAACTTGACTGAACCACTGAAACGCTTGTCCTTTTGGGGATCATAGTTTTTCAGTCCAATCTGGAGCTCAATGGTTTCAGTGAACTTCCTTTTCTTCTCATTTGAAGCACTCTTAATCACAGTGATGGCTTCTCTTAGGGCATCACTCTGAAGCTTACTGTAATTATTAAGGTAATTAACAAGACAGTACAAGATACTCCAAATAGAAAATTTAATAAAGTTCTTATCAAAGATATTATGCTAAAGGCACGAAAGTAAAATATAATCAATCAACTATAACTCAAGGTCCTCAACCCAAACTAGTTAGGCTCAACACAATGGCGGAGCCACTTAGGCTCAACGGTTGTCGGTTGAACACTCTTCATCGAAAAATTATGCTGAATATGTAGGTCAAGTATTACATTTTATGCGTATATACTAAATAATCTTGAACACCTTTTAGCGAAATTTTTTACTTTGCCACTAGGTCAAATATATAAATCCTCTATATCAATTCCTTCGTACTCTCTTTACTTCATGTGCCACTGGAGCAACCTCACTTGCCATATCCATTCCGCTCTATTTCGGTCCCATTTCATTTTTAACACTCAATAATCCGTCAAATAAAGCAAATTAAGGTTTCTCTGAATTATCTATGTCTCACACACAAGCACCCCCCCCCCCCCCCCACTCTGAGATATAGTTCAGTAACACTGACCATACTAACGGTATTAAAATTACTCATAGCAAATACGATGTAGACGATCCAATCTCTACACCTAACTTGCAATATTTGACACCTGCCAAGTAGTAAATTTTACTTGACTTTCTAAAATTTGACTCAAAAAATATAGGCATTTTTCATACATTAGAAAAATTAGTACATTCCAAATAACCCCACATCAGCAAGTGCCATTTTTTTGTACAAATAAAGAACTAAAGAGAACTACTAGTATTTTTCTTTTTTTATTTCGTATAATATTAGCCTGATATGAGTGTATATAAAGTAACATGGTCAGCGAGGAAATTATCCATTTCTAGTATCATTACTAAGCCAATCAAAATATTGTCATATATTAAATCAACAATTATCTAATGAACCCAAATCCTACATTCAAAGATTCATAAGTGATAACCTACAAACTCTAAATATGAAAAATAAAATAACATTTACATCGAAAAATGAATTAAAAAAACGAAAATTTGGAGTTTTGCTTATACCTCATGGCTCAGAGGAGAACTCGAGGAGTTGGCTGCAAACAGAAAGGGAGAATGAGCGAGTGAGTGAGCGGCGGAGTGGTGGTAAGAGTTTGAGGGTTAAAGCTGGTTCTGATTGGGCCTATTTGCACGTTTTGTGATTATATTGCTTATTGGGCCTGCCTGCTATAAGATATTTGGACTTTTGCTAAAGTCCATTTTTTTTAAAAGAGAAAATGATACTATATATATATATATATATATATATATATATATTCTGTATGTTATATATAAAAATTATACAAATTTTATATACTTTTTCAGCTATCAAATATAAATAGTTTCTGACACGTACTAAAAGTTAATATTCCTTTTTTAGATGCAAGAATCTGCCAAAAATTTGTAGAAATATGACACTTTTGGGCAGAACTTTGACTCCTGCTTGCCCTAAGGGCAGAACTTCAAGTCCAAAGGTTAAAAATGTTGCCCATGGGATAAGCAAGGGACAACACATATTAAAATTTGAAGTTCTGTAATAGGCAATGTGGGATAGGAATTCAACACCATCCACTTTTAGGGCTATTTATGCACTTCAATTTGCATCAGTGTCCTTTCTGACGGTTTATATTTAAATTTTGCCTTTATTTTTAATATTTTTACAGATATAAAATTTACGAGAGTCAATTGATTTTTTTGGATCTTTACAAATTTGTTTTTAGTGTTACAACTATACCTTTTTTTTTAAATATGAGATTTATTTTTACACGTAAGAGATCGTCTTTTAGGGATGGCAAATGGGGCAGGGCAGGGCAAAGTCTTAATGGGGCAGGGCAGGGCAGGGCGGGGCGGGTCAAATCACATTTTCTAAAAATAGTTAATGGGGCAGGGCAGGGATAGGGCAATAAGTAGTGCATTAGAGGACAACAACCCATTAACCAAGTAACCTCTTGTAGGTTTCTCAATTTTCACAAGAACTACAACACATACGTGTAGATTTTTTTTATCAGAATTTGACACTCCAGGTTTTAATCTAACCTTTGAGATAGCTCTTAAGCCATTATTCTTCGACGCGGCAACAGATGAAGCAGCAGTGACAGAGAATGAAGAAAAACTTGGCAAAGTTCTTGATGTGTACGAATCAAGACTTAAGGAGTCAAAATATTTGGGTGGAGAAAGTTTCACACTAGCAGATTTGCACCATATACCTATTGTTAACTATTTGATGGGGACTAAAGTTAAGAGTTTGTTTGATTGTAGACCTCATGTTAGCGATTGTTGTGTTGATATCTTGGCAAGGCCAGCTTGGTCTAAGGCACTTGACTACTTGAGTGCAGAAATAGTGAAATTACTACTTGAATTATGAATATGGCCTATGTATCAGCAATTTAATTAACATGGGCCAAAGTTAAGATTATTTTAGTGTTGTTTTACGTTGTTAGTCTTTTTTTCCTTTAAGTTGAAAAGGTAAAAGAAATAGAAAGCATACTGCAAAATAAAAAATAATGAGAAAAAAATAAAAAAGAGTCTAAACGGGTCAGGGCGGGGTAGGGCTTAATAGGGCGGGGCGGGGCAGGGCAAAATTTTGATAAAAGGCTAAATGGGGCACGGCAGGGCGGGTCAAAATTTTAGCGGGTCAAGGCTTGCCCTGCCCCGCCCTACCCTGCCCTATTTGCCATCCCTACCGACTTTTACACGTAAGAGATCTAAAAAGGCTATTTTCTAAATTCAAATTTGTATAGGGATATGATGTACAAATATCATCATACACATGTTACGACGTGTCGGGGCATAATTTGTTCAGAGTTATGCTCCATTTGTTCAAAGTTGTCGACCCGACATAACTTTTGAGTATATGTTATATCCCACCAATTTATTCATGTAAAACTTACTTAAGTAGGAATAAAATTTAAATAGCGGCCTGAAATGATCTTATTTGTCCAAATCTTCCTTCCAAATGAGATTCCAAGTATATTTAACTCATAAAATATGTTGTATCAAGACAGTTTGTATATAAATACAACCCCTCATTGCAAACACACTAAGTAATAATTAGCTCATCTTCTACATTACACCCTCCGTGGTAAAAATTGCGTGGGGTAGCCACTTTTTAAAGTGATTTTACTTTTTATCCAGTATTTTTAATGCTGAACAAAAATAGCCACCATCTATTAAAATTAATATAAAAAATGGTGTTATCCTTTCTTCTATCTCTTTTTCTTCCCAAACGGAAGTGCAGTGTTTATACCGGTGACTGTGTTTCTTCTCATTCTCAAGTGGATTCATTTGCGTTATGGGAGGAAACCGGTGACTATGTTTCTTCTCATTCTCAAGTGGATTCAGTTGGATGTTCTAATGTAAAAATGATTCATGTTCCAAACAAGTATATACTCAATATGATTCTTTTATTATTTTTCTTGAGCTTGGCACAAATGTTTATTAACAATCGCTTTCATTTGGGTAAGTACTTCTATAAGATTCATTTTTCAGGATGAGAAAATAAATAAATGAAAGAGACTGTGTCCTTGGTTATCGAAATAGTTAACGACAAGTAGTTCTTAACTTAGACTTACGAGCTCATAAATTAAGGACAACTAGTCCTGAACATACAATAATAAGCTCGTAAGTTAAGGACACTTGATCCTTAACTTAGAGTTACAAGCATAGAAATTAAGGAAAGGTAGTCCTTAACTTAGAGTTACAAGCACAAAAATTAAGGACAGGTAGTCTTGAAGTTCGAGTTCCAAGTTCAAAAGTTAAGGACACTTGGTCTTAAACTTAGAATTACAATTCAAACGTTAAGGACAATTGGTCCTGAACTTAGATTACAAGCTCAAAAGTTAAGGACAATAGGTTCTGAACTTACAGTTACAAGTTCAAAAGTTAAGGACAATAGGTCCTAAACTTAGGCTAAGAAGCCCAAAAGTTAAGGACAATAGGTCCTAAACTTAGACTAACAAGCTCAAAATTTAAGAACACTTGGTCCTGGACTTACAATTACAAGTTCATAAGTTAAGGACACTTGGTCCTGAACTTAGACTAACAAGCTTAAAAGTTAAGGACAATAGATTCTGAACTTAGACTTACAAGTTCAAAAGTTAAGGATAAGTAGTCCTTAACTTAGAGTTACAAGCACAGAACTTAAGGACAGATGGTCCTGAACTTCGAGTTCCAAGTTCAAAAGTTAAGGACATGTAGTCCTGAAGTCCTGAACTTAGAGTTGCAAGTTCAAAAGTTAAGGACACTTGGTCTTGAACTTTTATGAGCAGAAGGGTGTTTTTGTCCCGGCAGGTAAAAGTTTATTAAAGCAGTGGCTAAAGACTAAAGACATTTTAAACAATGGCTTAAAAGTAAATACATATATTATTAGTGGCTAACATTGCACTCCCCTCCCCCTTCGTGTGCGGCTCTCCCTCGTACCCCTGCATGAACACAAGATGCCTTATTATACATTTGTTAAGACTAATTGTTTGTATTGATCAGTTAGTTAGGAGTTAGTGGAGTCATTAGTTAGTTAGAGGTGATAGTTGTACCAATCAACTAGGTAGTTAGTTAGCCGAGTTAGTTAGTCAATTAGCATTAGCTTGGTTGTTCAATGGTATGTAGTGGAGGTTTCACTCATTCTTTCATTTTGATTCAATTGAGAATTCTGGAAACCTCACTCATTCCTTTCTCTTCTCTCACTGTGACCTCTCATGGCATGAAGGACATGATCGCCTCACCATCGGAGCTCACCATCGAAGCTCAGTAAAGATTTGAACTATTGTTGCATTGATCGATTCTAATATGGGTATCAGAATAAGGAGCATCATTTTTGGACTCGCCTCATATAATCTACTAGTTCTACTTCCGTCAGTGATGATTCGAACTAGATTGCACACATGCAAATTCATTTCTCCATTGATTTCGAGCTGTAGTCATAAGGACAAGTTATGATTTACTTCTGGATCTATAGTTGTTTGTGAATTGTTGCTAAATTTGTAATCATCATTTTTCTAGCCTTCAGTTACTTGGAAATTTTGTAGTGTACGAAATGAGTACTACTGAGAATGATAATCAATCAACACCGACTGTGATTAAGTCTCATTCAGTCAGGTGTTGATATCAGTAGTCCTTTGTATATGCATCCATCTGACAACCATGGAGCAACTTTAGTTCATGTTCCATTTGATGGCTGTGGTTATCGATCGTGGAGAAGAGGTGTGATGCGAGCATTATTTGTGAAGAATAAGTTAAGATTTATCAACAATGAATGTAAGAGACCAGATCCAGATTTATCAAAGTTTTGGCTACGGGAAAGTTGTGATGATATGGTTACTTCATGGATCCTAATTTTATGTATTGATCAGTTAGTTAGGAGTTAGTGGAGTCATTAGTTAGTTAGAGGTGACAATTGTACCAATCAGCTAGGTAGTTAGGAAGTTAGTTAGCCGACTTAGTTAGTCAATTATCATTAGCTTGGTTGTTCAATGGTATACAGTGGAGGTTCTACTCATTCTTTCTTTTTGATTCAATTGAGAAATTTTGGAAAATTCTCTCATTCCTTTCTCTTCTCTCATTGTGACCTCTCATGGCGTGAAGGACATGATCGCCTCACCATTGGAGCTCACCATCGAAGCTCAGCAAAGCTTCGAACTACTGTTGCATCGATCGAATCTAATAATATTGGGCTAATTTTTTTAGATGAAAGAACAATTTACTTAACTTTAATCAAGTTTCATCACTTCATGTTAATATTCTAACAAATATAATTGGATGATACTTGGCAAATTTTGAGTTTGAAGTCACCAGTCATAAATTGTTTTGCGAGAATGATTTGATTGATATTTGATAGTAATAGATATTTCTAAAAAGTTATTATGGTGTTGGCAATTTATTTATTTTTATCTTTACTTTCAAACTTTTTCCAATATATCGGAAAATTGAATGCAAAAGGGAAAATAGAGACTCCCAGTGATACCACCTAGCTATTTCATGTTGCTCTTAGTAATTAAATTATTTCATTTGTTCAAAATCATGTTGATTAGCTATTATGATATAAATAACTTATCTAATAGAAAAAAACTATTAAGTTATGCACAAGGAAGGCTCTAAACATAGATTTGAATTTGGGATAGAGCCTGGAGGGAAGAAATTCAAGTAGAAGGGGATCCAGCAAAAGTAAAGTTATCGCTGTATGATTTATAGGTTATCGATTCGAATCATGGAAGCACCCACTAAGGTATATCATCTATGTTACACCCCTACGCATATGACTCTTCTCCAGAGCCAACGTGAATGGTGAATTCTTTGTGCACCCAGAAGAAATCAGGTAGCCTTTTTTTTATAAGCAGGGATCTATTACATAGAAATCACAAAATAGAGTTTACATAGTTAGCATTGTCCAAAGGGATAGTACCTACTCGGCTATTACATAAAATACCAATGTCACGCAGGACATTTTTATTTCCCAAGGATGTAAGCTTAGTGCATGCATCTTTGCTAATGTTTTTAACTAGGTAGATAGAATTTTCATAGTCTGAGGATAAGACAACGGTTACAAAATATGGTGGATAGTGCATAATTTCGAGATCCCTTCTATTGTTTACATGAACAACATGCTTAGCCAGCTTGTGTGCTAGTTTGTTAGCCTCTCTAAAGTTGTGCTAGATTGTTTGGACTCTTACCTGGATCATCAATTACCTATATTCATGAATAATATTGTTAAGGGTTGTGTTGCCATTCTCTAAGTAGTTAATGACATCCGTAGAGTCCGGTCCACTTCTAAGTTAGTGAAACCTTATTCCATTGCAAGATGTAGGCCCATTTTTAGTGCCATCAACTCAACATGTAAGGGTGATAGGCCAGGTAGAGACTTTTGAAACACAACCACCCATTTGCCCTTATTGTCCCTGAATAGGCCACCAAAGCCACAGTAAGATGTTCCTTCTTTAAAGGATCCATCGATGTTAAGCTTAATATGGTTACAAGTTGGTTTAAGCCATTTTACTGAGATGGGAACTTTTTGTTGTGGCATAGTTTCCTTGTCGGTAAAGAGCTTATATTCCACTGCTTGCTTGTGGGCATACTGCATGAAGGCTTTGTTTGTGGTATTATTAAATAAGTTATTGTTTCTATTGACCCAGATAATCCATATAGCAAAGGAAAATATTTCTTTCCAATTAATGATGCCCTTTTTTAGTATACAATTATGATCGCGAATGTTTGTCAACCAATTACTAGTTATATTCTAGCTTTCCATGTCTATGCGTAGATGTAGCCAATAATCCTTTACGGTTGTGCAATGCATGAATATATGGGTAATGGTTTCCTTATAACTCTTACAGAAGGTGCAAGTAGGGTCAATGTTTATACCAATGTGGTTTAAGTAACTTCTAGTATGAAGTTTGTCATGGTAGCATTTCCATATCAAGACTTTTACTTTGTTTGGACAATTCAGCTCCCAAATCCAAGCAAAATCCCTAGCTTCATTTGGTTGGTTGTCTAATAGATTGTAGCACGACTTGCTAGTAAAGTGACCATTGGTGGTTAGCGACCAAATATGAGTGTCACAATTATTAGAGTTGGGAGTGGTGGATTTTATTTTGTTAATCAAGAAAGGTTGAAGCTCCATGGAAATTTTTTATAAGTCCCGCTGATTATTAATCCAAATATCCTTAATGGCTAGGACTCGGGTTAGAACAGTAGGAGGCGACTCCGAATATTTTTCGGTTGTTATGGGGTTGCACCAAAGGTCTGCGTTTAGCCCTTTCCTATTTGCCCTGGTGATGGATGCACTAACTCATCATATTCAAGGGGAGGTGCCATGGTGCATGATATTTGCTGCTGACATAGTTCTAATTGACAAGACACGAGCGGCGTCAATGAGAGGCTAGAGGTTTAGAGGCATTCCTTTGAGTCTAAAGGTTTCAGGTTGATCAGGACGAAGACAGAATAGCTCGAGTGTAAATTTGGGGCTGAGCCGACGTAAGAGGGAGTGGAAGTGAGGCTTGACTCTCAAGTCATTCCTAAGAGGGGTAGTTTCAAGTATCTTGGTTCAGTTATTCAGGGGATCAGAGAGATCGACGAGAATGTCACACACCGTATAAGGGTGGGGTGGATGAAGTGGAGGTTAGAGTCGGAGTCCTGTGTGACAAGAAAGTGCCAATGTTACTAAAAGGTAAGTTTTATAGAGCAGTGGCTAGGCTGGCCATGCTGTATGGGACTGAGTGTTGGCCGGTTAAGAACTCACATATCCAAAAAATGAAAATAGCAGAGATGAGGATGTTGAGGTGGATGCGCGGGCATACAAGGATGGATAATATTAGGAATGAAGATATTCGAGAGAAGGTGGGCGTGGTCCCTATGGAGGACAAGATGCAGGAAGCAAGACTCAAATGGTTCGGGCACATTCATAGGAGGAGCACTGATGCACTGGTAAGGAGGTGTGAGTGACTAGTTGTGGTGGGAACGAGGAGAGATAGAGGGAGACCTAAGAAGTATTGGGGAGAGGTAATTAAGCAGCACATGGAGCGACTTAGGATTACTGAGGACATGGCCCTTGACAGGGAATTATGGAGGTCGACCATTAAGGTTGTAGAGTAGGGGAAAATTGTGAATATTTCTACAACGCACTAGAGTGAGACTAGCTAGTTAGGAGTTAGTCCTACGATGTTACTGGTCAGTTACTGATGTAGGGCTTTATCTGCTGGATATTATTATACCCTCCATATTTTTCGTATTTCCGTTATTTTTTATATTGTTGTTATTTTGTTATTTTATGATGATTTATGTTATGTTATGTAGTTTATGTTATTTTATTATGAGTCAATTGGTAGTACTAATATATCATCTCTTGTTGCTTTCTTGAGCTGAAGGTCTCCTGGAAATAGCCTCTCTGTCCCTCGAGGTAGGGGTAAGGTCTGCATACATATTACCCTCCCCAGACCCCACTTGTAGGATTATACTGGGTCGTTGTTGTTGTTGTTGTTGTTATATCCTTAATGGCTAGTATATTATGAAGCTAAGTTAGGGGACCTGTCACAACGCAAAACTAACCCTGTCGTGATGGCGCCTATCATGGTACTAGGCAAGCTGACACATTACCGAAATATAAAGATAATTGCATTTCAAAGAAAATTTCCTAAGCTATTTAATATAAAATCTTCATAAAGGAGTTCAAATAAAACAAAAAGTGCGAAAAAGAAAGCCCGATATCGCGGAGTCACTAGTCATAAGCATCTACTACAATTTGTTTGACAATATCGAGACTAACATAGTCTGGAACATAACTAAATACAACTAAACTAAGATAAGAGGGATAAGAGCAGCACTGTGATCGCCAGGCAGCTACCTTGCTAACTCCGAGAAAATCTGCAACTGGAGTAGTGAAAAACTGCTACCGTGTCCAGTTACGCCTGGATCTGCACATTAAGGTGTAGGGAGTAACATGAGTACACCAACTCAGTAAGTAACAATAGTAAATAAAGGTTGAGAAGTGGCGATGAGCAAAAATGCAGGTACAGTTGATATCACAAAGACTCAATAAAATACGACATGCTTTTAAAACCATAATTTGAATCAAATCATCATGTTTATATCAAGTTCCAGTAAAATCATTTAAAAACATCTTTCAATAGTTTTAAAATAAAGGTTCAATGCATAAATAAGTAAAGTGATGAAATCATAAACAACCCCTCGGGCAAACATCACTCGTATACAACCCTCGGGTAAACATCATTCATATGCATCCCCTTGGGAAAACATCACCATCACTCATATACAACCCCTCGGGCAAACCTCACCATCACTTATGCCTCCCAGTCACTCAGCGCTCGACACTCGCACTCAGTAGGTACATGCGCTCACTAGGGGTGTGTCCACGATGCCTCTTTAGCCTCCCTCTCAACCCTTTCTTGACCACGAACCATCTCAATCTATCGAGCAATGTCGACGACCTTGTCAAAGGTAGCACCAGACACTCTCTCTGGTCATAAGCAGTCGCAATTGAAAAGTGAGGTCATTTATAAACCTCATGATCCTCTCCCTATCTGTGGGAACCAACCAAATAGCATGACAGGCCCACTTTGTGGGACAAACAAATCATTCTGCATCACAAACAAATCACCCTAATAAAGCTACTCAAACTGCCAGCGCAACTCCTCTTTGCGGGACTAAGGTACGAACTTCTCCAGAAAGATGACGAAGAATTGCTGCCAAGTAAGAGGTGCTGCGTCGACCGACCTACGCCTCTCGTAAGCCTCCCACCAACTGAATGCAACCCTAGAGAACTAGAAGGTAGTGAATGAGACCCCACTGGTCTATAAAATTCCTGCTGTACAGAGTATCCTTTGACGCTTATCCAAGAAACCCTGAGCATTCTCACCCCCTGAACTACTCACAGATGGAGGCTGGAGTATTCCAACCTCTCCAATATATGCTACTCATCCTCAGGCATAGCAGGAACCACATAGCCCTGAGCAGCTGCAACCGACTGGGGTGATGGTGCCTCCAGTGTCTGAAGCCCCTAAACAACCTGCTCCAGTGTGTGGGTGACGGGAGTCTTAGTGCCTTCCTTGACCTGAGAAGTAGTTGTGGTCGTAGAAATAGAGACAGCCTGAGCTGGTCCTGCTGGTACATCCACAACTGGACCTGATCCTGAACTAGGGCAACTGGTGGATCTGCAGGTGTTGCCCTAGATTGTGTACGGGCTACACCCCTGCCTCTATTATGGCCTCGACCGTGACCTCGGCCTCTCGCAGACCAACTGGTGGCTGTCTGTCCTGACTGGTAGTACGTATCCTCACCATCTGTGAAAGAATATGTGATGACCCGACTCGTTGTCTCATGAGTCACCACTCTATTTTCCCTATTTTCTACATCTTTATGCTTCATTATCAGTGTCTTATGTTAACGAGTTGGTTTGCATTGATTTTAGAAGGAAATGAGACGCTTAATCTCTTCAAGTAAAGCTTAGTTTGGAAAGTCAACTAGATGTTGATTTATGCGTTAGAGGGCTCGAATGTGATTTTCGATAATTCGGTTAGCTCCGGCCTTCGGGGGATGATTTGTGACTTAGGAGTGTGGTCGGAAGTAATTTTGGAGGTCCGGTGTAGAATTAGGCTTGAATTGATGAAGTTATTATTTTGGCAAATTCCGGTTGATAGGTGAGATTTTGATCTAAGGCTCGGAATGGAATTTCGAGAGTTTATGTAGCTTTGTTAAGTGATTTGGGATGTGTGTGTAAAATTTCAAGTCTTTTGGAGGTGATTTGGTTAGGTTTTTGATCGAATGCGTATTTCGAAAGTTTTTGAATAACTTATGCTTGAATTCGAAGAGAATTAATGGTTTTTGGTGTTGTTTGAGGTGCTTTGAGGATTGGAACAAGTTTGGGTAATGTTTTAGGATATGTTAATGCTTTCGGTTGAGGTCCCTAGGGGCCTCGGGTGTGTTGCAGATGGTCAATCAGACCAATTTAGGCATTGGGAGTTGCAGGTTTTTTAGTTCAGTGTTGCAGAGGTTTACCCCTTCGCGTTCGCGTAAGGTGAGTTGCAACGGGTAGAAGGAATTTGAGGGCCAGGAATTTAGGCCTTCGCGTTTGCGTTTGAGGCCTCACGATCGCGGAAGGTTAGGAGATCAGGCATCGCGTTCACGTATAAGGGTTGGGGACCAATGATGAGTTGTTCTTCGCATTCGCGGTAGAGGGACGCGTTCGCATAGGTTTAGGGACCCAGGGCTCCGCGTTTGCGCGTGAGATACCGCGTTCGCAAAGGGTAAACTGGTCAGTGGAAAAGTTTGTTCATCGCGAACGCGAGTTGGCCCTCGCGTTCGCATAGAGTAAAATGTCAGTCGGCAGAAGAGTTTTTAATAATATTTCCTCCACAAGCTAAGTCATATTTTCCTCCATTGTTGATCGTTTTAAGAGTTTTTTGGGACAAATTGAAGAGGGTTTAGACTAGGATTGATTGGAGGTGAGTCTTATGAACTAAAAACACGATTATTATGTGAAATTAACCTTGAAATTCATGAAAACTTGGCTAAAATGGGAAGAACTAGGGCTTGAGTTTTTAAAATTTTAAATTGGGATTTGAAGGGCAATTTGAGCTCGAATTTGAGAGTTCTTGATATGTATGGACTCATGGCGGGATAAGGAACCTATTGATGTGAAAATTTATGAGATTCAAGAAGTGGGACCGGGGCTCGAGTTTTGCTAATTTTGAGATTTTTGGTATTTTTCGATTGTTTTCGATTGGGTATTGTTTCCTTAGCATATTGTGATGTATTCGTTGTGGTTTTGATCAGATTCGACGCGCGAGGAAGCCGATTTGAGAGGCAAGGGCATATCGAGCTAGAGTTTGGCCGGCTTGAGGTGAGTAATGATTATAAATGATGTCCTGAGGGTGTGAAACCCCGGATTTGCATAACGTAGTGCTGCGTTGAGGTGAGACACACGCTGTATGATGAGCGTGGGGTCCACTACTACTGGGGATTGGGACTTGGTCCATCCCGATTGATGATTCTACTGCATTTTGACTGAGATTTAACTATTATCATTATGATTTGGCTAGTTGTCATGTTTGGGGCCTTGTGCCAACCTATAGAACCCTTAGGGGCATTGTTACTGATTGACCTCAGTTTACTTGTTAAAAATCATACCCTCAGTCATGTTTCTAACTGATTAATATAATATGAACTGGCTTTTGAAATTGCTAATCCGAAATGATAGTAATATGTGGGCTGAGATCCCTATCTTATATTAGTACGCCCGAGAGGTTATATTTATATTGACTAAGATGGGTTGAGAACCCAATAGTGAGGATGTTTTATACGTTATGGATCGGGCTGCACGCCGCAGCAATATATTTATAGGGATCGGGCTGCACGCTGTAGCAAGTATATATTTATATATATGGATCGGACTATACACCGTAGTAATATAGCGCTTGGGCTGTAGGAGCCCCTTCGGAGTTTGTACACCCCCAGTGGGCGTAGTCGACAATTATTATAGATCGGATTGTGCACCACAGTGATATACAGATCGGGCTGCACGCCACAGTGATATACAGATCGGGCTGCACGCCGCATCGATATAATTATGAATTCGGTTATTGTGAAGTGTATATGAGTTGAGTACTGGTTTTAAGGGATTTTCCTGACTTTTTCTCATTATTTGTTATTTGAATGTTCTTACTGCTTTGATATGGAACTGCTTAGTGCCTTTACATGATTTCATACTCTTAGTCATTATTTATTATTATTACTCACTGGGTCGGAGTACTCACATTACTCCCTGCACCGTGTGTGCAGATCCAGGTGTTCCTGAGGCATAGTTTGAGCTATTCTGCAGTTCAGATTTCACTGGAGTTATCGAGGTGGCTGCATGGCATCCGCAAACCCGATTCTCCCTCTATCTTTCTTTACTTTTCCATATTTTTAGACTGTTCTTGTATCAGACTATTGGACTCTTGTACTAGAGGCTTTGACTCGTGACACCGGATCGGTGGGCTTTTATAGAGATTATTATTATGGTTTTTGCACATTTCGTCTTTATTTTAGACTTCTATTCACATTAGTTTGGTAATTAAATCATGTTAATCGGCATTGAATTTTTAATAAAAAGGGATTAATTGTTGAATTGGTTGGGCTTGCCTAGCATGGTGTTGGGTGCCATCACGACTGGGGTTGGGGTCGTGACAAGTTGGTATCAGAGCCTAGGTTACTTGTTCTCGCAAGTCATGATCCGGTTTAGTAGAGTCTCGCGGATTGTACAGAGACGTCTATACTTATCCTCGAGAGGCTGCAAAACCTTTAGGAAAACTTCATATTCTTGAAATTCTTATCGTGCGACTTTGTTGAATCAAGAACTAAACTTCTATTATTATATTCTCTCATAGATGGTGAGGACATGAGCCACCAGACGAGGTAGAAGACCACCAGTTCCACCCACTGAGACTACCAGAGGCCGTGGTCGTGGCAGAGGTAGAGTAGCGATGGCAACATTTGTTGATCCACCAGCTGCCCTAGTTCCGAATCAGACTCCAACAGTACCAGCTCAGGTACCAGCTGTGCCTATCATGATTCTGGGCCTACAGGAGACCTTGACTCAGATTTTGACAGTTTGCACTGGCCTGGCTCAAGGAGTTTCAGCCACCAGAGCAGCATCTACTTCGCATACTGGGGGAAGCAATCAGAACCCCGCTGCCCGCACACCTGAGCAGGTAGTGCAGGGACTACAGATGCCAGAGGCACCTCCAGCTCAGCAGGTTGTACCAGTACAAGAGTTCAGGATTCCAACCATGCCAGAGGATGAGCAGTATCGTCTTGAGAGGTTTGGTAGACTCCAGCCTCCGATATTCAGTGGTGCTGAGGGCGAGGATGCCCATGGTTTTCTTGACAGGTGTCAACGGATGCTCCGTACAACGGGGATTCTTAAGTCTAGCGGTGCGGCCTTTACTACCTTTCAGTTTACTGGGGCTTCCTTCGCTTAGTGGGAGGCGTATGAGAGGCGTAGCTCTGTTGGTGCAGCGCCCCTTACCTGGCAGGAGTTCTCCACTCTCTTCTTAGAGAAGTACGTACCGCAGTCCCGTAGAGAGGAGCTGCATAGGTAGTTCGAGTGGTTGACATAGGGAGATATGATCGTGACTCAGTACGAGATGAGGTTTTTGGAGTTGTCTCATCATGCCACATGGATGATTCTGTCGGACCGTGAGAGGATCAGGAGGTATGTGGATGGCCTTAGCTACTACCTCCGTATTCTGATGAAGAAAGAGAGAGTATTGGGTGCTACGTTTGAGGATGTGGTGGATATCACTCGTGAGATCAAGTCAGTTCGCCGTCTAGAGCGAGAGGAGAGGGAGGCCAAAAGGCCTCGTGGATCAGGCAGTTATAGTGGTTCTCCTTCGAGGGGCCAGTTCCAGCATGGTAGAGGTCTTTCTTTCAGGCCTGCTCAGTCGGCCTGTCCAGAGTATTGTGGGGCATCTTCAGGTCGTGGTCATCATGGGTCTTAGCAGAGCCAGCTTTCACTTAGCGCCCTCCCAGCTCAGAGTTCATCTCGTGCCCCATCAGCTTAGTGATCTTCTGCGCTGGGTGCATCTGCAGTCACTCAAGTGCGAGAGGTTCCCTTCAGTCCCTATCTCCAGCACCGGGTAGTTGTTATGAGTGCAGAGAGTTTGGTCACATGAGGAGACAGTGTCCTCGGCTCCGTGACGGTCAGCATCAGTGGAGGGATCAGCCCTCAACTTCTACCCTAGTTACTTTACCACCTGCCCAGTCAGCTAAGGGTAGAGATCCGGCAGCCAGGGGTCGTCCCAGAGGGGGAGGTCGATCAGGCGGTGGCCAGGCTCGTTTTTATGATATGACAGGCAGGACAGATGCCATTTCTTCAGATGCTATCATTATAGGTATTATTTCAGTCTGCCACAGAGATGCCTCAGTACTATTTAATCCCGGTTCCACCTATTCTTATGTGTCCTCATATTTTTCTCACTATTTAAGTGTGCCCGGGAGCTTCTTGCTTTACCTGTTCATGTGTCTACCCCAGTGGGCGACACTGTTGTTGTGGACTGTGTGTACCGGTCATATATTGTGGTTATTGGGGGCCTGGAGACCCGAGTTGATATATTTCTATTGAGCATGGTGGACATTGATATTATTTTAGGCATGGATTGGTTTTCTCTGTGTCATGCTATTCTAGACTGTCATGCTAAGACAGTCATTTTGGCTATGCCGGGTGTACCACGAATCGAGTGGCGTGGTGTGACTGATTATGATCCGAGTAGGGTGATTTCTTTCTTGAAGGCCCAACGTATGGTTAGGAAAGGTTATTTGTCATATCTAGCTTTTGTGAGGGATGTTAGAGCTGAGACTCTTAGTATTGATTCCATTCCAGTGTTGAGGGATTTTCCCGATGTATTTCCTGCAGACCTGCCGAGCAAGACGGACAAGGATATTGATTTTGGTATTGACCCGGTGCCGAGAACTAAGCCCATCTCTATTCTGCCATATCGTATGGCACCAGCGAAGTTGAAAGAATTGAAAGAGCAGCTTCAGGAATTCCTAGATAAGGGGTTTATTCGGCCTAGTGTGTCACCTTGGGTTGCACCAGTTCTATTTGTGAAGAAGAAGGATGGAATAATGAGAATGTGCATCAATTATAGGTAATTAAACAAGGTAACAATTAAGAACAAGTATCCTCTGCCTCGCATTGATGATTTGTTTGACTTGCTTCAGGGAGCGAGGGTGTTTTCCAAGATTGATCTCCGTTCGGGCTATCACCAGTTAAAGATTAGGGATTCAGATATTCACAAGACTCCTTTCAGGACTAGATGTGGTCACTATGAGTTTCTTGTCATGTCTTTCGGGCTAACCAATACCCCAACAACATTTATGCATTTGATGAACAGTGTATCTCGGCCTTATCTGGATTCGTTCGTTATTGTTTTCATTGATGATATTCTGGTGTACTCGCATAGTCAGGAGGAGCACGTGGAGCATTTGTGAGTTGTATTGCAGAGATTAAGAGAGGAGAAGCTTTGTGCAAAGTTCTCCAAGTGTGAGTTTTGGCTCAGTTCAGTAGCTTTCTTGGGACACGTGGTGTCTAGCGAGGGTATTCAGGTTGACCCGAAGAAGATAGAGGCGGTTTAGAGTTGGCCCAAGCCGTCCTCAGCCACAGAGATTTGTATTTTTCTTGGGTTGGAAGTTCTATTATCGCCGGTTTGTTCAGGGGTTTTCCTCCATTGCATCGCCCTTGACCAAGTTGACTTAGAAGGGTGCTTTATTTGCATGGTCAGACGAGTGTGAGGAGAGCTTTCAGAAGCTCGAGACAGATTTGACCACAACTCCAGTATTAGTTTTGCCATCAACTTTGGGTTCATATACCGTGTATTGTGATGCTTCGCGAGTTGGGATTGGATGTGTATTGATGCAGGAGGGTAGAGTTATTGCTTATGCTTCTCGTCAGTTGAATCCCTATGAGCAAAACTACCCTGTCCGTGATTTGGAGTTGGCTGCCATATTTCATGCATTGAAGATTTGGAGGCATTACTTGTATGGCATATCTTGTGAGGTATTCACTGATCATCGCAGTCTTCAGCATTTGTTCAAGCAAAAGGATCTTAATTTGAGGCAGCGTAGACGGGTAGAGTTACTGAAAGATTATGATATTACTATTCTGAATCACCTAGGGAAGACTAATGTATTGGCGATGCTTTTAGCTGAAAGGAAGTGAGTATGCGGAGTTTGGCGTATATTCCAGTTAGGGAGAGGCCCCTAGCAGTTGATGTTCGGGTCTTGGCCAATCGGTTGGTGAGACTAGATATTTCGGAGCCTAGTCGGGTGTTGGCTTGTGTGGTTTCTCGGTCTTCCTTGTATGATCGCATCAGAGAGTGTCAGTATGAGGATCCGAATTTGCTTGTCCTTAAGGACAGGTTTCAGCATGATAATGTCAGAGACGTGACCATTAGTGGTGATGGTATGTTGCAGATGCAGGGCTGGATCTGCGTGCCCAATGTGGATGGGCTTCAGGAGGTTATATTGGAGGAGGCCCACAACTCGCGGTATTCCATTCATCCGGGTGCCGCGAAGATGTATCAAGATCTTAGACAATACTATTTGTGGCGGAGGATGAAGAGAGATATTGTGGAGTTTGTATCTCAGTGTCTCAATTGTCATATTGCATCAGAGACCAGGAAGCTTGCATCAGCAGATGATTATTCCGGAGTGGAAGTGGGAGAGGATCACTATGGATTTCGTTACCGGGCTCTCACGGACTTTGAAGAAATTCGATGCTATTTGGGTGATTGTAGATAGGCTGACCAAGTCCGCGCACTTCATTCCTGTTTGTACTACTTATTCTTCAAAGCGGCTGGCAGAGATTTATATTCGGGAGGTGGTTCATTTGCATGGTGTCCCAGTCTCCATTATATCAGATAGGGGCACTCAGTTTACTTTGCAGTTTTGGCAGACTGTTCAGCGAGAGTTGGGTACTCAGGTACAGTTGAGCATAACCTTTCACCCTCAGACGGACGGGCAGTCCGAGCGCACCATTCCGATATTAGAGGATATGCTACGCGCCTACAATATTGACTTTGGAGGGTCATGGGATCAGTTTATACCACTTACAGAGTTTGCCTACAACAACAGCTACCAGTCGAGCATTCAGATGGCTCCGTATGAGGCTTTATATGGGAGGCGATGTAGATCTCCAGTTGGTTGGTTCGAACCCAGTGAGACTAGACTATTGGGGACAGAGCTGGTCCAGGATGCATTAGAGAAGGTGAAGGTTATTCAGAAGAGACTCCGTACAACACAGTCGCGATAGAAGAGCTATGCGGACATGAAGGTTCGGGATGTATCCTACATGGTTGGTGAGAAGGCCCTGTTGAAGGTTTCACCCACAAAGGGTGTTATGAGATTCGGAAAGAAAGGGAAATTGAGTCCGCGGTTTATTGGGCCTTTTGAGGTACTTAGGAGGATTGGGTAGGTGGCTTATGAGCTTGCCTTCACACCTAGCTTGTTGAGCGTGCATCCAGTTTTTCAAGATTCTATGCTCCGGAAGTATATTGGAGACCTGTCCCATGTTTTGGATTTCAGTATGGTTCAGTTGGAGGGTGATTTGACTTATGATGTAGAGCCAGCAACCATTTTGGATCGTCAAGTTCGAAAGTTGAGGTAAAAGGATGTTGCTTTGGTGAAGGTGCAGTGGAGAGGTCGGCCCGTGGAGGAGGCTACCTAGGAGACCGAGCGGGAGATGCGGAGCAGATACCCTCACCTATTTGAGGCTTCAGGTATGTTTCCTGACTCGCTCGAGGATGAGTGTTTGTTTAAGTTGGAGAGGATGTGATGACCCGAATCGTCGTCTCATGAGTCACCGCTCCGTTTTACCTATTTTCTACTTCTTTATGCTTCATTATCAGTGTCTTGTGTGAACGAGTTGGTTTGGATTGATTTTAGAAGGAAATAAGAAGGTTTGGATTGATTTTAGAAGGAAATGAGAACTTAGTCTCTTTAAGGAAAGCTTAGTTTGGAAAAGTCAATCGGATGTTGACTTATGAGTTAGAGGGCTCGGATGTGATTTCCGGTGATTTGGTTAGCTTTGGGTGATGATTTGTGACTTAGGAGTGTGGTCAAAAGTAATTTTGGAGGTCCGGTGTAGAGTTAGGCATGAATTGGCGAAGTTAGTATTTTGGCGAATTCCGGTTGATAGGTGAGATTTTGATCCGAGGGTCGGAATGGAATTATGAGAATTGCTATAGCTTTGTTAAGTGATTTGGGATGTGTGTAAATTTTCAAGTCATTCGGAGGTGATTTGGTTAGCTTTTTTATTGAATGCGTATTTCGGAAGTTTTTGAAGAACTTAGGCTTGAATTCAATGAGATTTGATGGTTTTGGTGTTGGTTGAGGTGCTTTGAGGATTGGAACAAGTTTGGATGATGTTTTAGGATGTGTTGGTGCTTTCGGTTGAGGTCCCGGGGGCCTTGGTTGTGTTCCGGATGGTCAATCGGACCAATTTTGGCATTGGGAGTTGCAGGTTTTTCAGTTCAGTGTTGTAGAGGTTTAACCCTTTGCGTTCGCATAGGGTGAGTCGCGAACGCATAGAAGGAATTTAAGGGCCAAGAATTTAGGCCTTCGCATTCGCGTTTGAGGCCTCGCGATCGCGGAAGGTTAGGAGACCAGGCATCGCGTTCGCGTATAAGGGCTGGGGACCAGTGGTGAGTTATTCTTCGCATTCGCTGTTGAGGGACACATTCGCGTAGGTTTAGGGACCCAGGGCTTCACGTTCGCGTGTGGGATACCGTATTCGCGAAGGGTAAATTGGTCAGTGAAAAAGTTTGTTCATCGCGAACGCGAGTAGGCCCTCGCGTTCGCATAGAGTAAAATGTCAGCTTACAGAAGGGTTTTTAATAATATTTCCTCCGCGAGCTAAGTCATAGTTTCCTCCATTGTTGATCGTTTTAAGAGCTTTTTGGGACAAATTGAAGAGGGTTTCAACTGGGATTGATTAGAGGTGAGTACTATGAATTAAAAACACGATTATTATGTTAAATTAACCTTGAAATTCATGGAAACTTGGCTAAAATGGGAAGAACTAGGGCTTGGGTTTTTGAAATTTTAAATTAGGATTTGAAGGGCCATTTGAGCTCGGATTTGAGGGTTCTTGATATGTATGGACTCGTGGCGAGATAAGGAACCCATTGATGTAAAAATTTGTGAGATTCGATAAGTGGGACCAGGGCTCTGGTTTTGCTAATTTCGAGATTTTTGGTATTTTTCGATTATTTTTGATTGGGTATTATTTCCTTAGCATATTGTGATGTATTCGTTGTGGTTTTGATCAGATTCGACATGCGAGGAGGCCGATTTGAGAAGCAAGAGCATAGCGAGCTAGAGTTTGGCTGGCTTGAGGTGAGTAATGATTATAAATGATGTCCTGAGGATGTGAAACCCGGATTTGCACAACATAGTGCTATGTTGAGGTGAGACACACGCTGTATGATGAGCGTGGGATCCACTACTACTGGGGATTGGGACTTGGTCCATCCCGATTGATGATTCTAGTGCATTTTGATTGAGATTTAACTATTATCATTATGATTTGGGCTAGTTTCCATGTTTGGGGCCTTGTGCCGACCTGTAGAACCCTTAGGGGCATTGTTACTGATTGAGCTCACTTTACTTGTTAAAAATCATACCCTCAGTCATGTTTCTAAATGATTAATATAATATGAATTGTCTTTTAAAATTTCTAATCCGAAACCAAGGTAATATGTGGGCTGAGATCCCTATCTTATATTAGTACGCCCGAGAGGCTATGTTTATATTGACTGAGAGGGGTTGAGAACCCAATAGTGAGGATGTTTTATACGTTTCGGACTGCACGCCGCAGCAATATATTTATAGGGATCGGGCTACATGCCGCAGCAAATATATATTTATATATATGGATCGGGCTGCGCGCCGTATCAATATAGTGCTTGGGCTGTAGGAGCCCCTCCAGAGTCTATACACCCCCAATGAATGCAGTCGACTATTATTATGGATCGGGTTGTGTGCCACAGCAATATATGGATCGGGATGCATGCCGCATCGATATAATTATGAATTTGGTTATTGTGAAGTGTATATGAGTTGAGTACTGGTTTTAAGGGATTTTTCCTGACTTTTTCTCATTATTTGCTGTTTGAATATTCTTACTGCTTTGATATAGAACTTCTTAGTGATTTTACGTGATTTCATACTGTCAGTCATTATTTCTTTTTATTACTCACTAGGTCGAAGTACTCACATTACTCCTTGCACCGTGTGTGCAGATCCAGGTGTTCTTGAGGCGTAGTTCGAGCTATTCTGCAGTTCAGATTTCACCGGAGTTATCGAGGTAGCTGCATGGCGTCCGCAGACCCGATTTCTCCCTCTATCTTTCTTTACTTTCCGCATTTTTAGACTGTTCTTGTCTCATACTATTGGACTCTTGTACTAGAGGCTTTGATTCATGACACCGGATCGGTGGGCTTTTGTAGAGATTATTATTATGGTTTTCGCACATTTCGTCTTTATTTCAGACTTCTATTCACATCAGTTTGGTAATTAAATCATGTTAATCGACTTTGAATTTTTAATAAAAAAGGATTGAGTGTTGAATTGGTTGGGCTTGCCTAGCATGTTGTTGGGCGCCATCACGACCGGAGTTGAGGTCGTGACAGAATAGAATAACCAAAGTTTAGTTACCAGTATCAACAGATTTGCACAATAAAAATTCAAAAATGTGGAGTTTCCTAAAGGTTCTGCAGCCTCTCGAAGATAAGTACAGACGTCTCTGTACCGATCCACAAGACTCTACTAAACTTGCTCATGACTTGTGAGACCTATGTAACCTAGGCTCTTATACCAACTTGCTACGACCCAAAACTAACCTTGTCGTGATGGCGCCTATCGTGGTACTAGGCAAGCCGACACATATCGAAACAAAATGACAATTTCATTTCAAAGAAAATTTCCAAAGCTATTTATTGATAAAACCTTCATAAAGGAGTTCAAATCAAACAAAAAGTATGGAAAAGAAAGCCCGATATCGAGGTGTCACTAGTCATGAGTATCTACTACAATTTGTCTACCAATATCGAGACTAACATAGTCTGGAAAATAACTAAATACAACTAAAGGAAGATAAGAGGGAGAAGAGCAGCGTTACGATGGCCAGGACGCTACCTTGCTAACTTTGAGAAAATCTGCAACTGGAATAGTCAACAGTCGCTACAGCGTTCAGATACGCCTGGATCTGCACATTAAGGTGCAGGGAGTAACGTGAGTACACCAACTCAGTAAGTAACAATTGTAAATAAAGGCTGAGAAGTGGCGACAAGCAAAAATGCAGGTACAATTCATATCACAAAGACTTAGTAAAATACGACATGCTTTTAAAACCATAGTTTGAATCAAATCTAATTCCAATAAAATCATTTAAAAACATCTTTCAACAGTTTTCAAATAAAGGTTCAATGCATAAGTAAGTAAAGTGATGCAATCATAAACAGCCCATCCGGCAAACATCACTCATATACAGCCCCTCGGGCAAACATCTCTCATATACAGCCCCTCGGGCAAACATCACTCATATATAGCCCCTCGGGCAAACCTCACCATCACTTATATACAACCCATGGGGCAAGCCTCACCATCACTCATGTCTCCCAGTCACTGGGCACTGGCACTTAGTAGGTACCTGCGCTTAGTGGGAGTGTGTATAGACTTTGGAGGTAGCGCTGCTTATCAGGCGGATCAGGCGGTTATTTACTCTTAACGGTTTGGCTTAACGGTTATCGACTTATAAATGTATTAATCTGCTAGCCACCCGATAAGATATCAGGCGGATTGGTATCAGTTTACCTCTTATCGGGCGGTTATCGGGTGTTTTATCGGCCTAATTCAACCTATATTGTACGCTACAAATAAATGACAATAGAATGGGAGATAGTAGCAAGATAACCTTTTTGGGGCATTTGCAGCAATTTAAGGGCATAAATTCGAAGGTAGATGGTATCATTGGCAAGATTTATGACTTCATGTTACCTAGACAGTACAATTTATCTATACACATCAGATGGTTCTTCTTTGTTAGTTGTGGAAGCTTATTGTTTCCCCATAATTACGAGCATATACAATATAATTCAATATTAAAGCAGAGACCAAAAGTTTAGATAAAATTTCCTATTTGTGAATTCATAATTCCAAATTAATAAGCAATTGAAGAATGTAATATTATGCAGTATACAAAAGAACATATCGGAATGTAAAAAAAAATATCTTCATGCAGTTCATACTTTTCACATTTCCCCTGACCTTTATCTAAACTGCCTGAATAATGAACAGGACTAAGAGAGGGGATTAAAACTGAACTACATATATGTCACAGAGTATTGGTCTACTGGAACAGAATTACAGAAGCGTCAAGAGTTTTTGTTTTTCATATTTAATATATATAAATAAAAACAAATTATATATATATATATATATATATATATATTCTTAACGGGTTAACGGATTATCCGTTAAGAAAATTGAATAATTCTCCTCTAAACCGATAAGCAATTAATAAAAAAATTCAACCTGTTCCCCGTTACTAGTAAGTCATTAAGCTTCAGTTCGGTTCGGTTTGATTTTCGATTTCGGATCGATTTTGAAAACCCCTATCCGGAGGGGCTCCTTCTGTCCAAGCGCTATATCAAGACGAATCATGGCATAAATCAATGAGGCCTTCATTCTATATCAAACATGTTGCGGTGTGCAACCCGATCCCATAAATATCCTCACAAATCAGGACCTCGGCCTCACTCAGTCATAAACCTCACTAGCCTCTCGGTCTCTTTGAAAAATGAAGTCTTTAGCCCAAACAACATTTATATGATGCATCAAAAATAGAGTAATGGAGATTGAGTTATGTAGTTAATCAATATAACATGACTGAGTATAGATTTCCAATCGAAAACAATGAGAGGATAACAAGAAAAGATCTCTAAGGATCCAAACAACACTGGCATAAGGCCTAAACATGACATCCAACCCGATTTATAGAAATTCTTTCTAAAAACACATAAGAATCACATATTTTCCAACAAAATATTCAACTTTATAGTTGATACGGGATGGACCAAGTCATGATCTCCTACGGTGCACGCTCACACGCCCATCACCTAACATATGCGTCACTTCAAAATAGTCACACGACACAAAATTCGGGGTTCCATACCCTCAGAACTAGATTTGCAATCATTACTTACCTCAAACCGATCAATTATCTACTTCGCGATGCTCTTGCCCCTCGACTCGGCCTCCAAATACTCCAAATCTATTCACAACCAGTACAATACTATCAATATATGCTAAATGAATGAAATTCACAAGAAAACCTATTGTTGATACCCAATTTTTTCCTATGTATTTTTTTACGTACAAAATACTTTCAAATAATATATATGCATATATAAGCATGCCCAAGTGTTTTGGCATTTTCCCTAATTTTTAAGATTTTTAAAATCAATTTATTATCCATTTTAGCAGTACAAAAATCAATAATTATTCCTAAAATCACCCATTTTGGTGAACAATTTATTTTATTCCCCATATTTATATAAAATATAGTTAAGGTAATTTTTGCATATTGTTTACGAATTTATTTGGTATTATTTAAAAGATTAAATTGCATATAATTGTAATTTTAGCCTACTTTAAGATTTAATAGCATTTTATAATTATAAAATTGGTTCCAGTATTTTTAAATTGATATTTATATAATATTTACTAATTCAGTACTTTTAATTTAATTTCAAAATTATTTTTTACTATTTTTTATAAAGTAAAAAGGAAAACTTGCTATTTAACATTTAGCCCCATTTCGTTGCAATTACAGCCTATTTATATTTCAATTTTAGCCCTCATTAAACCCTAATCTCAATTTCAAACAGATCGGACCCAAATCCTAAATTTACCCGCCCATGACTCAATTAAAAAACCCGCCCATCTCCCCTTTTGATCTAGGTCGTTGATCATTTTGATCAACATCCATAATTCCCCCTTTCCTTTTTAATTTCCCAAACACCTCTAACCCTAATCACTTTTACCTAATCAGCCGCCTTTGAATCCCTTCGTCTCTTAAACTCTCTCAAAGGTTCTTCGGAACCCTAGTCATCTTCTACCCTTTTCAACCGCACTTTCACCTGAATCTATGGCTTCTCAGATTATGGATGGCCTGTACTTACCCCCCTCCACCATTAGACCATGGGTGTTCGAAGTTTTGAGGTCTGACCTTGATGGATTTATTTCAGATCTTCTCATATCTATGGTTCTATGGCCTCTCCGGCCTTGCTCTGCGTATCCAAAGCATTAGGAGCCTGATTCTAACTCATCCGACTCAAGATCGGACGTTCTTCCAAGCCTTTCTCATTCCCTAAGCTGTTCGAGGTTTTTCTCTGTTTGTTTTCTTAGATCTATGCTATATCCATGTTCTACTGGATTTTAAAGTGTTTTCCCCAAACATTTCTTTCAAAATTGCTTCTCTTCGATTTAAGGGTTTCAAAACGTCTTTCTGATTCTTCCTTTTTTCTTTTCTTTATGTGTGTTTGCCTATACTATGTTTTACCACGCATGTGTTGTTCTTCTGCTTTTCTTTCTACTATTCATGACTCTTCCGTACTTTGTATTTTATTGTGTCTCTAGATTAGGCTCGCATGTTAATTTTTGTTATGTTTTCCTACGTGTTCTTTGCTATAATTTTCAGTATTCTTCTACTGTATGTGTTTCCTGCTGAGTTCTTAAATTTTGTTTGCTTTGCTGGATTTTGTTGGAGTTCTTGCTAAACATGTTTCTTCTACTATTTCTTAAGTTTATATCACCCTTTTCTGAACTTTCTTAAGTTCCGAGCTTCTCTTAAAACATGTTCTTTATGCTTTTAAATCAACCATTTCACTCTGTTGCTTCAAACCTACAATTGTATCTGTGTGTTTCCTCATGAGGCTTTGAAATAGACCTCTGAGTCTGTTTCAATGGCTTGCCTTCTCATCTCTGTGTCTGATTCGAGTTGAAACCCTAGGATTTGGGGTTTTTTTGGCAAGTTTAATTTTGTTTTTGGACTAGGGTTCTACTTTGGAACCCTGGACTCTCAGACTTATTCCAAGTCTATAAACTGAACTTGAACCTCTATTTTTAATGACTCTTTCTTTGGCAAGTCTTTTCTAAATTAACATGGCAAATCTTTCTTGTTTGGCATGCCTGTGTGCTTTATATATGAGAAATTCTTCTTTCAAAATGTTTCGCCAACTCATGATTGGATTCAGAATCTCTTTAGGTTTGATTGATTGTTATTAATTTTCCTTAAGTAAAACCCTTTCCTCATTTTTCCTGACTTGGTTCATTCGAACAAAGCCTGCAATTTTGATTTTTTACTGGCTGTTCGAATGATTCCCTTTCCTTATTCTCACAAATCGTGTACCACTGTACTTTTGCCTTAATTAAACTTCTTTGTATTTACCCTTTTTATGCTACTTTGGAAAAGATTTTGATCAAACTCTTTCCTTATTTGTCTTTTACCCATTTGAAATCAGAATACCTTAACTAAAGGGATACCTTATGTAATTGATTGCAAAACTATTTTCTTACCTTTTCTTACTTGCTTTCTGCACTATAAAGGGGCATGACCCTTCTGCACTTTGACACTTCCAATTCAATACTCTTTAAGACAACTTGAGTTCAACACTTACACTCTCAATTACTTACTCTTACACTTCCGATTCAATACTCTTTAAGACACCTTGAGTTCAACACTTACACCCTCAATTACTTACACTCTCAATTTCAATACTCTCACTTCCTCATCCGAGTTTTTTCCGGCTGTTTGCTTGCAATTTGGGCTTTACTATTGCTTTTTCTCTTCTTATTTCCTGAAACTGGTATGTTCTAATTTTGTTTTTCAGCCTCATCCCTATGTGTTTACTTTACATTTTCTACAATCTTGTCTACTTTGCTGTTTATGTTCAGTATTGAATATGCTATTCTCTTTGCATCTGCTGCTGTTGTGAATTTCCCTATACCTTTACTCCCTGCTATGTATTTGAGTTAAGGTTCAGGCATGGCAATATCCAAATTGTTGCTCATGTCTGGACCTGATCCTTAATGGATCCTAACTCCTAAACAATATGGCTAACAAGCTAGTTAGGGGTGTGCTAGCACTCCTAATTGTTGGGTGTGACCACCAGACTACCATGGCCTTCCCTAAATCCCCTCTATGCACTTGAACTCTCTCTTAGATTCTAAGTTCTACCCCCCTCTTATGAGCCTTGCTTTGGGACCCTGAATTCCCTATGAACTTGGACATTTGAGGGCTGACCCTTCCACACTGCACTACTTAATTCTGCAATATATTTGGGGTGTACACTGGGAGTCCATCTGAGACTCTTAGGGAACTTTGACACATCCCAAATAATAGAAAGGCTTTGGAAATCCTGATCATTGGAATTGATTTATCTCATATTTTAGACCTTGAGTCTGAATCATGCTCCCTGGTTGTAGTTTAATTTCTGATGTAATTTTACTTTTTCTTGATTCATTCTGGTATGTAATAATTTTTAATAACTTATGGGGTTTTTAGTGAAAAGGGGAGGGTCACTCATGTATGTAAAGAGCAGACAACGTGCTCATAGGTGTTACTATTTACAAGTTCTGCACTTCTGCATATATAGAAATTATGTCTTTAAGGTTCTACATTCATATAGAAATCATGCCTACAGGTTTCTGCACTTCTGCATATATACAAATCATGTCTTTAAAGTTCTGCATTCATATAGAAATCATGCGTACAGGTTTCTGCACTTCTGCATATATAGAAACCATGTCTTTAAGGTTCTGCACTCATATAGATACCATGACTATGGGCTTCACACTCTTGCATCATATAGATATCTTGTATATAGGATCTCTTAAATTCTGCATAAACATCTATCACTAGGCAAATAGTTTATAGGTTTAAATAACAAATTGCATTCTAGATATCATGCCTATAGGACTCTTGCATTTCTATAAAACCAATTACGCTTAGAAAACATGTCTATAGGGGTAATCAACTGAATCTGAATCATCTACAAGTCTAAAATCAGTAGTAACGTTACTCAATATCTGCGGAACTTATGTTTTTCTACAATCAGCAAGCTTCTTTAAATCAGTATACTTCCACATTGTTAGATATCATACCTATAGGTGTCACCTAGGCAAGCCATTAGGTAATTGATTAAATGCATCAGTCTTTGATAATTACAAACATGGGTAGGCCTAATTCAGACTTCTTACCTGAGAAATATGTGATAAATCAGCCTATCTTAACGCTTTAAATTTAATTCAGACCATAACTAGTATTTGTAAGTCATGATAAACCATCTGCTTTTAAGTGAGGAGGCCTGCCTGAGCCTTTTAATTGTTATGTATCTCCTATATCTGCTTTACGTGTTTTGTTTGTCTCTCTAGAATTTTATACTTTTTTTAAACCATACAAAATCCATATTTCCGTTCCCTTTAGGATTAGTAGCCCCAAATGCCTTCGGGACTGATAGGATTGGGACGGGTACTAGCATACAATAACTAAACGAAACCATTCCGCGTTTAATACCTCAACGGGGTGGGAAAGGGTAGATATGGATATGATGACCGGTGCACTAATACCACATGTAACCCGTCTTCTGAGGAGTGATTACCGGGTATTGCATTGATGTGATCCATATTATATATAAACCTAGGACCCTATCCCCTTTACTTGCTTATTGCTTTCAAAAATGTCGAAACTCCTTTTTCTCAAATTTTAGCTCCTTTGCTTCTTTAAATCTTAACTTATTTGCAATCACAATGTGACAACCCCTCATATTTGAAACCTTTATTTGCTTATTTATTGTTTGTACTTAAAGTCACAATTGTAGCATGGCCGGGAACCACACTAGTGGATCTTGAGGGGTGCCTAATACCTTCCCTTTGAGATAATTTCTAGCCCTTACCCGAACTATAGTTTTCTAAATCAAAACCCTCTTAGTATCCTAATGCACTTAATCATTAGGTGGCGACTCTTCAATTCAAAAAACCCAATTCTCAAAAGGGAACGATTGTCCGCCCAAATGTCATAAACCCGATTTTGCGAGAAAAATAGGGCATCGACAGCATGTCGACTCTGCTGGGGAGTTCTTTAGGCTTTTACCATTTCATGTTACTTGTGACTTTACTGCTTCTTTATTGCCTTTGTTTAATGTCTTTATCTCTTCTTCTACTACGAAACTGACTTGGCTCTTTATTTCTTTTCTTTATTTCTCCTAATGCTTTCTTTTACCGCTTTCCTTTAATACTGTTGTAATTATGAGAAATTATTATAATTATTACTTTATGAACGTACAAATACATGACAACTTGTAACCGCATATTCAACATCATATTCCACTCGTGCCAAACAAAATACCATAGAAACGCTTATAATGAGAGGTTGCAACCTTCCGATATCATTACCCCCTAAATTTGGCAAAGGCGTATTTGTGGTAAAACCAGTCGATCAACGATGTAGTCGACGATTTCGTGCCTTTCCCTCTTGAGTTGTCCGCTTAAGGGTACCAGTATAATACCTCATAGAAACCCTACTCTGTTTAATTGTGCATGCATCATTGTCAAACCTAGCCGAGTCAGTTATGTTTTATGCATAATGACTCTTTAAGACAACCTTGTCCAAGTCCACTGGGTTTCCCTGAAACCCAAACGAACGCTACCACGTTCTGTGCATTCATTTGGAGAACTAAATGCTTCTTATGCTAATTGTTGATATTAATAGTCGAGTCTGGTGGGGGTAAGGGTCTAACGCTTTTGTCTTGCAGAAAATGAGGCACGAAGTCCCCAGATTCGGCATGGTTACTAACATCCACCGAAATTGTTAAACCGGCGGGAAGATCTTCATTTCATTGATCAGACCCTTGTCCGAAATATTTGGGAAATTTACCTTCTCTTCTAGAAATCCAACCCAACAACAAAATTATTGAAGCTGCTACCATGTTCTGGGATTGCGATATGTCTGTGGTTTTCTTGGGAGAGATTGAGATGACACCCTACTAGAGGAAATAGAAGACTAGCTGGTATACCATGGGAAACTCCGGGTCTGCTAATGCCAGAAAACCGCAAGGGTCGAGGTTTTCTCAAGATGATGGGTCTAAAGAAGAATCCGGATCTAACTTGCATGAAGGAGTCGTACATTCCCTTTGAATATTTGTACGAAATATACGGTCACAACAAATCTTATCGTACTTACCCTGAGGAGTTTGCCCTCACATCATTGGGGCATATCCACCGAAGGGTCTTTGTATTTATGTTCTGCTTCTTGCGGATGATAGTATTTCCTATGAAGAAGGCTAGGATCCATACCAGACTAGCTATGGTCACCAAGACTTTAATGGAGGGAATTGGCAGGCAGCCATTTAACATATTGCCCATGATTATTACAGAGATATACCGAGCCCTAGAAAAGTGTCAGCAGGGAGCCAAGCACTTCGAGGGTTGCAACTTATTACTCCAACTCTGGCTTATGGAGCACCTCCAAAAAGGTGAATATCGACAAGAGATCCAGCGTAGGTATTGGGATGATCATATCACCTTCCATCAACCAAGGAGAATAAACTATATGCCCAATATGTTTGCTCAACCAGAAGATGCCAAGGGATGGGTTGAGTTGTTCAAAAATCTAAAAGAGGACCAAGTACAATAGGTGTTCGAATGGTTCCCTACTGAAGAGTCCATTGCTCGATCTAGGGATGCACCGTTTCTCATACTCATCGGCTTGAGAGGAACTTATCCTTATTTCCCTCTCTGTGTCATGAGACATGCAGGTAGGAAGTAGATTATACCAAGGATCGACAAGATGAGTCACTTTCGGGCCGAATTTCAATACGATGACAGCCCTTACAAGTGACAAGCCCGACACATGTGGCACTGCAAAATCATCATGTGAAGAGATACTATTGAGCTGGACAGGTACCATGTTAGTTATACGCCATATTATACGAGCTGGCTGGAGGATAATCATAGTGGTTTGGGTCAAACTGGGTTTGTTCGAGGACATAGGATCATCGACGAGAAGGCTGAAGCACAGGTTAAGTACAACCAATTGCGCAAGAGGATTCGGGAATGTGAAAGTGAGCACCGGGAGATTCAAGAAGCCAACCAAAAGTTGATTGAAGAGTGGAAAGACATGGCTGTCAGTGCCAACAAGCGATTGGGGTACTTGGAGCGGTATTTAGTGGAGCTATAAAGGAAATTCATCAAGAGGATCGAAGACTGCCAGAATGCTGAGGGAAACGAAGGTGGACACCTGGCCAGAGCCTACTTGCTGCTAGGACTTCATGAGCTGGTGAAGCTATTCGACGGAGCCAAAGATGCCGAGTCCGGGAAAGGTCCTTCCGGGACCAAGTAGTTATGATTCCTTTTCTTTTGCCTTAAATGTAATAAGGCCAATGGCCATTAGTGACAATTTATCTTCTACTATTTTAGTGTCATTTTGGGATTCGTCTTATTTTTATCAATAAAATGAGGCATTTAGCTTTATAAGTTCTCCAAATCAACTTGTCGCTAGGCCTACATCGAGCCCAATGAGGCTCCCAAATTAGGACATGATTTATATTCTCGCACTATGTATTTAAATATCGTAACTTCTTTTTCTTATAATCCTCACTAACTTGTTACCTTTTTTTGTTTTACTGTTTGTTTTATTCCCCTCCCCAAAGGTTAGTTCGTGCACTCTAGCATCGTCATCATACTCCACAAGATCCAAGGGCCTTCCACCTACTCATCCTCCTAGTCCCGTTAGAAACAGGAACAAGGGAAAAATGGAGGATTTGGGCAACATCAGAAAGGAAAACTCAATCGAACGGGTAGAGGTTACTCAGGGTATTCAGGTTTCCGAGGAAAGTGCTTCCCAACTCGAGCAGAAGTTGCTGAAATTTCAAGAAGAACTGGACCAAGTTTGGAACTTGGCAAGCTTGTCGTTTTCCCTCACCACCCCAGATATCAAATTTCTCAACACTAAAAACCCCGCACCTCCACAAATCATCCCGAAACCATAAAACTAACCCGCTCCCCTTCACCACTGTAACACTTGCCACACTTCCAACAACACCCCATTGCTCATCCCTGAACTACTGAACTCCACAAATGATCATCTCCACACTCACCATAATACCCCCATCTATGTGGAAACCATACCACACTCTACTTAACCCATTTCAAGCATACCTGAGTCTGATGACAAAGACTCGCTTATCAAGAATCTAGCCGCAGAACTCAAGAAGTCGACTAGCCGATTTAGGGTGTTAAAGGAAGTAAGGGGATCGAGGGATTTAACTACGAAGACCTTTGCATACAACCAGATGTCGAACTGCCCGAGGGGTACAAACCTCCCAAGTTTGAGATGTTTGATGGTACAGGGGATCCCAAAGTCCATTTGAGGACATACTGTGACAAGCTGGTCGGAGTAGGAAAGGATGAAAAGATTTGCATAAAGCTTTTTATGAGAAGTCTGAAAGGAGATGCCCTGTCTTGGTACATTAGCCAAGGCCCGAAGAAGTGGACGAATTGGGTAAGTATGGTGTCTAATTTCATGGACAGGTTCAGATTCAACACGGAGAATATGCCAGATGTGTTCTACATCCAGAACCTAAAGAAGAAACCTACGGAGACATTCCGTGAGTATGCTACTCGTTGGAGATAAGAAGTTGCTAAGGTCAGACCGACTTTAGAAGAAGAACAAATGACTAGGTTTTTCGTTTGAGATCAAGACCCACAGTACTACGAAAGGTTGATGTTGATTGAAAGCCAGAAATTTTCCGACATCATCAAGCTAGGGGAGAGGATCGAGGAAGGTATTAAAAGTGGTATGGTCACAAACCTTAAAGCTTTGCAGGCTACCAACTAGGCTCTACAGTCTGGTGGCATGTCCAAGAAAAGAGACGTGAGCACTGTGATGGTTGCACAGAGAACAAAATCCCCAAACAAATACCAAACCTACCCAATATCTCTGCTCACATATCAACGTACCCCAAATTACCAAGCACCCTCGCCCTCTTACCAAGCTCCACCACCTACATACCAATCACCTCCATGTAAACATGTGATTTTTGACCTTCCCCAAGAATTTTCACAAGTTTAGCGTAAATCTTCAATTTAGGCCTAATATAGCTATTTTAGCTAATTTTGACTATTTTACTGTATTTCGCTACAAAAATAAAAAAATACAAAAAAAGATATATATAAATCTTAGTTTATGTATTTGTCATAAACTTGAAAAATACAAAAATAGTACCTTATTTTTTATCTTTATATAATTTCAAAAATTATAAAAAATAATGTCATTAATATTTTGTAATCATTTTAAACTTAAAAAATACAAAAAATAATACTTTATATTTTATCTTTATATAAAAACGAAAATTGCAAAAAATAGTTTTATTAACGTTTTGTAGTTATTTTAAATCTTGAAAAAAATACCAAAAATAGTTTTATTTTAATTGTTAGTCTCATTTTAATAGTTATTTTTGCTTACATAGGATTATTAAATAACATCGTGTTCTTATTCTCGGTTCCGGGCAAAGAATAATATTCGGGTTCAAACTACCAATTTTTAGGCCTAATTTTCGGACCTAGCCCATAATAATCCGAGTCCACCATACGGGAACACGGACAAAAAGAACCCATAACTACACGTGAGACCCATTTTGATGAAAGGCCAACGGACAAAAAGAAAAAAAAAACAATACATACACAGCACATGCACACACTACACTAAGGGACATGGGGGATGGGAGAAACAATTAAATACAAAAACAAAGGGAGCTCACGTGGGAAAATGGGCGATCAGATTAAAGTGGGGGATGGGGACTCACGTTTTTTGGGGGGTTTAAAAAACATTACACTTGAGAGAGGAGAAGGGGATTTTTTTGAATGGGCAGAGGGGAGGATCACGTTTTGGAAAAAATTACTGTGCATCTTCTTCCTAAGGAAAACCATACAGAAAACCCTAGACCATTTTCCGTCACCTTGAACCAAACAGCCTCCTTCGCCGCTACCCCCGTCCAGCCATAACCAGACCACGTCGCCAAACAACCAGCCCCCCCTTCACCAAGCTGCCCGTCGCTGGAACGAACAACCACTTCCGTCCAGCAACGCAGTCGACCATGGCTGCTCATCATCTTCTTCGTTTGAAGAAGTCTCAAAGAAAACCTCTCTTCTTCAAAGGTTCCGTCTAAACGACCTCCTGATTCACGCCAAATCCCACCACCTCGTTTCTGTCGCACAACAGCCGTGAACGACCCTGAAACCAGTCCTCATCTCTGTCCAACACCACAAACCAGCGACGCCGCCAACAGCTTCTGCGTCGTCGTCGTTAACCCGGCGAACCAGCAGCCATTTATCGTCAACCATCCTAGACCTCCCTCGCACAGTCGCTGTTTCGCCGCCCACCCAACGCCGACCTCCCTCACGTCCAAACGACCAACTCCAGCTCCACAACATACACATGCACGCACCGTAGAAACGAATCTCTTTACACACAAAAGAACATATATACTTTGAGATTTTCTTGTTATAAAACATTCTGTTTCATCTCCTTAGTTTCAGATTTTTCGCTTCTCCATGGACGGAGTTTGTTCGAGTGATTTGAGTTCACGACGAGGCCCGTTGTTGAGTGTTGTCGTGGTTCCGTCGAGTCCCGGTAAAGCATGTTCATAGGTCGCTAGATCTGTTCGATTGGGGTTTGTCCAGTTTTGTTCGAGGTTGCCATTTAAGGTCTACGGGCGAGAGTTCGT